>CANXYC010892460.1:0-11863 GCA_948193065.1 Aleurites moluccanus | reverse complement strand
AAAGTCACATCTATCCATTAATAATCTGTAAATATGAATACTGGTGATAGAATGATGAAATACATATCATGAACCATAATGCATATAATATAACAAGAATCTGTAACATGTCATATCATATAATAAACTATTACTTCACTTATCTTCCTTCACATTTCCACCCAATCACACCATTTCCAACCAATCACACCATGGCATAGGGAATTTCACCCTCCCTAGTAGAGGTCAGAGCATATAAACATATATCTGTGCACACAACCGATGGATTATTAACTAGACCATCAAAGTAGTCTTGTTATAACATATTATATGCAAATGTCTCATATAGCATGAATATATCAGTATTAAGTCTCAAATATGACTTAAATGATGTTGTATAATATTATAAAGACCAAAGGATCAATTTGGCTCAATGTGAAAATTTTGGCCTCCGGGGCCTAGTTGCGCCAGCGCAACTGACACCCCTAAATTATGGGTCTATTTCTCATTTTTCAGGCACTTTCTGGTTTGCCTTGAAATCAATATTTTCATGGCATTTTCTTTATACAAATGATAAATACATATATATAATAGGCAATTGGGCTTGATTTGACATCAAAAAGCCTTTTAGAATGAATTTTATACAGAATCAAAGTTTAGGCCAGTTTGAGGCATTTCAGCAGCGCTGTTTTAGGTCACTTTAGCAAAATTGCCCAAAAATGAATAAGTAATGGTTTTCAATCAAGATATCATTTCATATGCATAAATGTATGGCTTATGAATGAATAATGCATGAATCATATATATAGACTCACCTCTAGCAAAAACTTCAAATATTTTTCCCAATAGGCCTAGCCAGCTCGCGACTCGCTGTCAGCGGCCCTAGCTTGGGAAGATTCTACTATATTAACCAAATCACTCCAATAAGACTTATACTCAATACCTTATACATTAAAACACATAAAACACATACCAAAGCACATTCACATATATAAACACATATACTATACATTATAACCCTATATCACACAATTGACACTTTCCATTCCTTTATGCATCAATTGCAAATCTATCATCATATTTCATTCACATTTCATATATTTATCACTTATATACTATATTATGAACTCATATACACTTAGTTCATCATTTCATATCAAACATACACCATAACTCACATATGCTTTCCAAGTACTTATATCAGTCATCTTTTCCATATTTGAACTTATACATTTACATCATTTATACCATTAAACTATATTCAAACCTTACTTTCTCTATTGCATTAACCTAACACCTTAAACTAACAAATTCAATAATGTTCCACCTAACTGGAACTCATTCCATTCATCCATTTTTCAACACCATTCAATTATACAACACACATATACACCAAATGCATAACATTTAACCATTTAAACCTATCAAATATCAAAGCATCAAGCGATTATTCATACATCAATATTTCTTCCAAATGAGAAATCCCTCCAAATGGATTTCTTTTCATCAAATAACCATCAATTCATGTTAAACACATCAAATAAACATCATTTGAACATAAACATCAATCAAAACAATACTTTGATTCAAAGTTCTTCCTATTAGGGTTTCATTCCAACTTTTTGAATTTCTTCCATCCAAAACATGTTTGGAACACTAATAAGCATCAAAGAACACCTTAAGAACATATTTGAGTCAAAATAATCACAAAACCAATCACTTACCAAGGGTTTTTCAAAAACTTCAAAGCTTTGATTCTTAGCTTTTTCTTGTTTTTCCTCAGAATCTAAGGCTATATTTGAGTTTAGGCTAATGGAATTAGTGTGTTTCTATCAAAAAATGGAAGAAAACTATAAGCTTTGGTGTTTCTTCAAGGTGTCCGAACCATAGATGGAGGAAGAAAGAGAAAATGGTCGGTGATTTTGATGAAGAAGATGAAGAATGATGAAGAGGTGGGAAAAATCTACTTTAAATATCTAAGGCATAATCCAATACATTAGGCTTATCATAGAAATGGTGAAACCTAGCTATCCAACCAACCATTTCTTCATCATTTCATCCAATGGTTAGATTTAAAAAAGCCAAAAATGATACCATAAGTGTGCATACACCATATAAGTCCATATCTTAAAGGAAAATACCAAATTGCCCTTAGTTCAAATTAAGCTCCTAAATCGAGCAGCTTGCCGGGAATTATTTTCTACCGGGTTTAATTCTCCAACAAAACCTCAAATAAATAAAATATCATCATTTTCATGTCATAATATTATTTTCTGCCTTCAAATATCATGTTAATTTCCATAAAACTCGAAGAGGTGTGAAATGACCATTTTGCCCCAGTTCACCAAAAACTCAATTTTTTCCGATTTCTTCCTAATAGCCTTTAAACCACTTTTATGCCTATAACACTTCCTAAAACATGCATATACACTCAATTCATACATAAACATGAATTAATATATAACTTTTAAACAAAGAAAGAATCCTCTAGGTTTGCCCTTTAGAGTTCTAGTTCTAAGCCTTAGCTAAGGTGTTGCATTCTACCCCCCTACAAATAGAAACCTAACTCATGGAACAAGGAGGGGTATTTGTGCCTCATCTCAGCTTCACTTTCCCAAGTGCATTCCTCTACTATCCTATTTCTCTATAAGACTTTAACCATAGGAATGCTCTTGTTGCGAAGCTGTCTCATCTGCTGAACAACAACTTTGACTGGTATTTCCTCATAAGCCAAATCTTCATTTAACTCTACATCCTGTAACTGAAGAATATGGGATGGATCTGATACATATTTCCTTAACATAGAAATATGAAAAATTGGATGTACATGTCCCATATTTGGAGGTAGTGCAAATCTGTAGGACATATTTCCTACCCTATCTAGAATCTCAAAAGGACCCATATATCTAGGAGACAACTTTCCTTTCTTTACAAATCTTATAACTTCCTTCATTGGAGAAATTTTAAGGAACACATGATCACCTACACGAAACTGCACATCCTTTCTCTTAGGATCAGTATAGCTCTTCTGCCTACTGAAGGCAGTCTTCATTCTCTCCTTAATCATGGGTACTTTTTCTATTGTCTCCCTAATCAGATCAAAGCCCTCTAATTGCTTTTCCCTAGGTTCTACCTAACATATAGGAGACCTGCACTTTCTTCCATACAATGCCTTATATGGTGCCATATTAATGGTCGAGTGGCAATTGTTGTTATATGCAAACTCTATCAATGGTAGGTAATGATCCCAGCTGCCCTTATAGTCCATCACATAGAGTCTCAATATATCTTCTAAAGTCTGAATAGTCCTCTCTATCTGACCATCTGTCTATAGACCAAATGCAATACTGAAATGTAGCTTATTACCTAAATCCTCTTGAAATTTCTGCCAAAATCCAGAAGTAAACCAAGTACCCCTATCAGAGATGATCACCAATGGTACACCATGCAGTCTGACAATTTTATCAACATATAGTTGGGCATATTGAACTGTTGTATATGTGGTCTTTACTTCAAAAAAATGAGCTGATTTAGTTAATTGATCTACTGTTACCCAAATAGAATCATAGCCTTTATGTGTCTTTGGCAATCCAACCACAAAATCCATAGTCACCTGTTCCCATTTCCATTATGGCAATTGAATCTCCTATAGTAAACCACATGGCTTCTGATATTCCACCTTAACCTGCTGACAGGCTAAACAAATAGACACAAACTTAGCTATGTCCCCTTTTCATATTAGGCCACCAATAATGCTTCTTCAGATCATGATACATCTTTGTCACTCCAAGATGAATGGTGTATGGAGCATAATAAATCTCCTCTATAATCTATCTTCTTAATCCATCACAGTCAGGTACACACAATCTGTCATTACATTTCAATACATTGTCCCTAACTATAAATTCAGGAGCCTTACCTTCACTAACTAACTCCATAATCTTCATTAGCTATGCTATTTACTCTGGGAGTTCTTTATCTCTTCCAATAACAATGGTTTAACCTGAAATTGTGCTATTAGCACCTGTTCTTGCCCCTATAATTCAAAGTCTAAGGTTAATCCCATTGCTACCAATTCCCTAAACTCCTACACTAGAGGCTTTTCTGTAACAGTCACATGTGCTAAACTACCAATAGATTTCTTGCTAGGTTCATCTGCTACCACATTAGCCTTCCTTGGGTGATACAAAATCTGACAATCATAATCTTTTAACAATTTAACCCATTGTCTCTGTCTCAAATTCAGTTATTTTTACTGTAGTAGATACTGAAGACTCTTATGATTTGTATATATTTTATATTTTACCCTATAAAGATAATGTCTCCAAATCTTCAAAGCAAAAATCACTGCAGCCATTTCTAAATCATGGGTAGGATAATTTGCTTCATGCTTTTTCAACTGTCGTGAAGCATAAGCAATTACTTTCCTATCCTGCATCAGCACACATCCCAGGCCAATTCTAGATGCATCACAGTATATGGCAAATGTACCAATCTCTGTAGGTAGTGTCAACACTGGAGCAGTAGTTAAACAAGTCTTAAAATTTTGAAAACTTTTCTCATAAATTTCACTCGAATGAAACTTCTCTTGTTTCCGAGTCAACCTGGTTAAAGTATCAACTATATTTGAAAAGTCTTTCACAAATCTCCAGTAATATCCAGCTAATCCCATAGAACTCCTCACCTCAGTAACTGTACTGGGTCGTGGCCAATTAGCTACTGCTTCCACCTTTTGAGGATCAACTTTGATGCCATCTTTACTAATAACATGTCCCAGAAATGCTACCTCAGTCAACTAGAAATCACACTTTGAAAATTTGGCACATAACTAATGCTTCCTCAGAATCTGCAATGTGATTCTAAGATGCTCTTCATGTTCCTCTTTATCCCTAGAATAGATAAGAATATCATCAATAAAGACAATGATAAACTTATCTAAATAGGCCTTAAACACTCTGTTCATCAGATACATATTAGTTAGCCCAAATGGTAATACCAGAAATTCATAGTGTCCATATCTGGTTCTAAAAGCAGTCTTTGAAACATGCTCCTTCTTAATCTTCAGTTGATGGTACCCTGATCTCAAATCAATCTTGGAGAAGTAACAGGCTCCCTATAACTGATCAAACAAATCATCTATCCTGGGTAATGGATACCTGTTCTTCACTGTCACCTTATTCAGCTGTTTGTAATCAATGCATATCCCCAGTGTCCCATCTTTCTTTTTAACAAACAACACTAGAGCTCTCCAAGGTGAACTACTAGGTCTGATAAACCCCTTGTCAAGCAGTTCCTGTAACTGTACTTTCAACTCTTTTAACTCTGGTGGTACCATTCTGTATGGAGGAATGGATATCAAATTTGTACCAGGATACACTTCAATTTCAAATTCTATTTCCCTTTCTAGTGGCAATCCAAGAAGATCTGCAGGAAAAACATCTGAAAATTCCTATACCACTGGAATATGCTCTAACTCTTTTGGTACCTTTACAGTATCCACCATTGATGCCAAGTAAGCAATACACACTTTCCTTAACAATCTCTGTGCCTGATTAGCTGAGATAAGCCCTGTCATTTTCTTATTTTTCTCTCCTTGAAAAATAAACTTTTCATGTCCATCCAGTCTAAACTCTACTGGTTTCAAAGAACAATCAATAATGGCCCTATATGCAATTAACTAGTCCATACCCAAAATTACATCAAATTCCAATACTGGTAACTCAATCAAGTCAGCAAGTAACTCTCTATCAGCTATTTTCACAGGACAATTTCTATATCTATAGCTCATAATTACATTTTCTCCTAATGGAGTAGCTACCTCTAATGGCATCAATAAAAGTTCCCTAGCTAACCCCATTTTCCTAGCAAACACAGAAGATACAAAATAGTGTGTGGCACCAGAATCAAATAATGTGTATGCCACAATATCATAAATAGGAACCATACCTATTACAGTGTCATGTAATCCTTAGGCCTATTGTGGGGTCATGGTAAATACTCTCCCCTGACCTCACCCTCTGGTGGTTGTACTACTGGTTGACCCTATCCTGCTGGTCTACCTCTACTAGCTCCTCCTCTACCCATCTATACAGTAGGCTGAGATACTATTGAACCAGTCTGCTGTGGAGCTCTCATAGGACACTCCCTTAAATAATGACCAAACTACCTATATTTAAAACATGTTCCTACTTTGGCCCTACATTCACCAACATGTCTCTTACCACAGTGCTCACATGGAGGTATCTCTGGAATCTGCTGTACTGGTTTACTGGATCCTCTAGAATATGCTGGGGTAGGTGGTCTCATCCTGCCTCCCCTAGAAACATCCCTCCTTTGACTCTGTACTAAGGGTGTCTGAAACTGCCTCTGAGTAGGCCTCACCATACCAGTCTGGGATGATCCCTCTCCATATCTAGGGAACTCTCCCCTTCTGCCCCTATTTCTTATGTCTTTCTCTGTTCTTTCCTCTTTATATTTAATGTCCATCTGTGCAGCTACATCAATGATCTATCCCAAAGTAGTATACTATCCAGCTAACAGTATGTTATGCAATGAAGCATACAGACCTCTCCTGAAATGACCAATCAAGTCTGCCTCTGTGGTTGCTATCTGTCTAGCATACTTTCTCAGTCTCCTGAACTCTCTATCATAATCAGTGACACTAAGATTCCCCTGTTTAAGCTATTCAAATCTCATATATTCCTATCCCTGATTCCTGCTGGTAGAAATTCATCCATTAGCTTTTGTTTAAATTTTTCCCGTGTGATTGGGTCATTACCATGGATGTTAGCATCAATGTGCTCATCAAACCATACAGATGCATCCCCCACAAATAACAAACCTACCAGTTCAATAATCCTGGCATCTAAACATGGTAGTTTTCTAACAACTATGTCTACCCTCTCAGTGAAGTCACTGGGGTCTGTGCCATACTCTCCAGAATAAGTGGGTAGCTGTAACTTCAGAAATTCTGAAATACTGAAACCACCTTCAGGTATGATTCTACGGCTTTTTACCCTTCTCTGTTCAACTGGCACCCTCTCTGGTACTAGTGGTGCCTCAGGCTGTATAACAGGCTTAATAGGTGGTGGAGGTGGTTGTGGTACTGTAGTTGCCTGTGTTGCTATGTGTGTCTGTAACATTTGCATCATTTCTTGGTTTCTCCTTAACATCTCTTGTCTAAAATCCTGCATTTCCTATCTCAATGCAGTCTCACCAATACTACTCCCCTCTGTACATTGCCTTGATCTAGGTGGTTCAGGACTAATCCTCTCTGTCTGTACAGAAGTATCAGTGCCTACCTCAGGCTCTCCACTATATGCCCTATACTCACCCTCCACATCAGGTATATCACCCCTATTCACACTTCTCGACATATCTGCATATACTTAAATAAATAACATTTCATATAGCATAAAGGAATATTCATACTATAGATTTGCAGAATTTGAAACAACGAGGATAACATCTAACTTGGACGATACACACTCCAATGTTCCTTGGTATATACTCTATTATTGACATATAATATTACATGTTTACTAAACCTTTAACTCTGATACCAAATCTATCATGGCCCAATTTTAGACCATGACGGTCCTAAGGTATGGGTAATGCCAAGGTAACCAATACCTAGAAGAACCCATGCTTTTACTTAAACTTAACTTTTACAAACTAATAATGTCATTCCTTAACATATGATACATTTTAGGTAATAATTTTTTACTAAAACATCATAAGATTCTTACAGAAAAACTGACAGAGTTTCCTTTATAACTCTGACTTAAGCTATCCGTAATAAATAAAGATTACACTTCCAATTAAACATACATCCCCTTTTATCCTCCATTAATCAATCACAACTCAATAATCACTTCAAAATTTACAATCATATCTCATATCATATATGTACATCATTAACATTTTCATATCATACTTGGTTAACATTTTGATCACATTTAAACACTATACTCTTAGCCAATCCAAGCCCTATATACATTATATACCAAGGAACTTTTATACATAGGAGTAACCTCAAATACATACATCTGTAATCCAAGGCTGAAGGTAATATAGCCAATGGATGACTGCCTCACCTAGATCCTGAAAACATTAAACCACTGAGAGGTGAGTATAAGATTATACTCAGTGAATAAATATAAATGAGTGTGCAATATTATTTATGAAAAGTCACATCTATCCATTAATGATCTATAAATATGAATACTGGTGATGGAATGATGAAATACATATCATGAACCATAATGCATATAATATAATAGGAATCTGTAACATGTCATATCATACAATAAACTGTTACTTCACTTCTCTTCCTTCACATTTCCACCCAATCACACCATTTCCAACCAATCACACCATGGCATAGGGAATTTCTCCCTCCATAGCAGAGGTCAGAGCATATAAACATATATTTGTATACATAGCCGATGGATTATTAACTACATCATCGAAGTAGTCCTATTATAACATATTATATGCAAATGTCTCATATAGCATGAATATATCAGTATTAAGTCTCAAATATGAATTAAATGATGTTTTATAATATTATAAAGACCAAAGGATCAATTTGGCTCAATGTGAAAATTTTGGCCTCCGGGGCCCAGTTGCGCCAGTGCAACTGACACCTCTAAATTACGAGTCTATTTCTCATTTTCAGACAGTTTCTGGTCTGCCTTGAAATCAATATTTCCATGGCATTTTCTTTATACAAATGATAAATGCATACATATAATAGGCAATTGGTCTTGATTTGACATCAAAAAGCCTTTCAAAATGAATTTTATACAGAATCAAAATTTATGCCAGTTTTAGGCCTTTCGGCAGCGCTGTTTTAGGTCATTTTAGCAAAACTTCCCAAAAATGGATTATTAATTGTTTTCAATCAAGGATTTCATTTCATATATATAAATGCATGACTTATAAATGAATAATGCATGAATCATATATATAAACTCACCTCTAGCAAAAACTTCAAATATTTCCCCCAATCGGCCTAGCCAGCCCGCGACTCACCATCAGCGGCCTTAGCTCAGAAAGATTCTGAAATATTAACTAAATTACTCCGATAAGACTTATACTCAATACCTTATACATTAAAACACATAAAACACATACCAAAGCACATTAACATGCATAAACACATATACTATACATTATAACCCTATATCACACAATTGGCACTTTCCATTCCTTTATGCATCAATTGAAAATCTATCATCATATTTCATTCACATTTCATATATTTATCACTTATATACTATATTATGAACTCATATACACTTAGTTCATCATTTCATATCAAACATACACCATAACTCACATATGCTTTCCAAGTACTTATATCAATCATCTTTTCCATAGTTGAACTTATACATTTACATCATTTATACCATTAAACTATATTCAAACCTTACTTCCTCAATTTTATTAACCTAACACCTTAAACTAACAAAGTCAATAATGTTCCACCTAAATGGAACTCATTCCATTCATCCATTTTTCCACACCATTCAATTATACAACATACATATACACCAAATGCATAACATTTAACCATTTAAACCTATCAAATATCAAAGCATCAAGCCATTATTCATGCTTCAATATTTCTGCCGAATGAGAAATCCTCTAAATGGATTTCTTTCCATCAAATAACCATCAATTCGTGTTAAACACATCAAATAAACATCATTTGAACAAAAACATCAATCAAAACAATACTTTGATTCAAAGTTCTTCCTATTAGGGTTTCATTCCAACTTTTTGAACTTCTTCCATCCAAAACTTGTTTTGAACACTAATAAACATCAAAGAACACCTTAAGAACATATTTGAATCAAAAGAATCACAAAACCAATCACTTAACAAAAATTCTTCAAAAAATTCAAAGCTTTGATTCTTAGCTTTTTCTTGTTTTTCCTTAGAATCTAAGGCTGTATTTGTGTTTAGGCTAATGGAATTAGTATGTTTCTATCAAAAAATGGAAGAAAACTATAAGCTTTGGTGTTTCTTTAAGGTGGTCGAACCATAGATGGTGGAAGAAAGAGAAAATGGTTGGTGATTTTGATGAAGAAGATGAAGAATGATGAAGTGGTGGGAAAAATCAACTTTAAATATCAAAGGCATAATCCAATATATTAGGCTTATGATAGAAATGTTGAAACGTAGCCATCCAACCAACCATTCCTTCATCATTTCATCCAATGGTTAGATTTAAAGAAGCCTAAAATGATACCATAAGTTTGCATACATCATATAAGTCCATATCTCAAAGGAAAAGACCAAATTGCCCTTAGTTCAAATGAAGCTCCTAAATCGAGCAGCTTACCGGAAATTTTTTTCTACCGGGTTTAATTCTCCAACAAAATCTCAAATAAATAAAATATCATCATTTTCATGTCCTAATATTCTTTTCTACCTTTAAATATCATGTTAATTTTCATAAAACTCAAAGAGGTGTGAAATGACCATGTTGCCCCCAGTTCACCAAAAACTCAATTTTTCCCAATTCCTTCCTAACAGCCTTTAAACCACATTTATGCATGTAATACTTCCTAAAACATGCATATACACTCAATTCATACATAAACATGCATTAATATATAAATTTTAAACAAAGAAAGAATCATCTAGGTTTGCCCTTTGGAGTTCTAGTTCTAAGCCTTAACTGAGGTGATACCAAAACTTTTGGTAAGTAAGTGATTTTACTATTTTTTTTTTTTTTGGTTTAATTATGTTCTTAAGATGTTCTTTGATGTTATTTAGTATCAAAAATGAGTTTTGGTTGGAAGAGAAATCAAAAGTTGGAAGAAAACCCTAGTAGGAAGAAATATGAATCAAAGTATGCTATGAATTAGTGATTAATTGATGGAGACAAATCCATTTGTTGGAACTTTCATCTTGGTCGAATATGATGATGTGTAAATGATGATTTGTACTTTGGTGTTTTATAGGTTTAAATGGATGAATGTTATGTATTTGATGTGTATAAATGTTGTATGATGGATTGGTGTTCAAAAATGGATGAATGGAGTCAAATCCATTTAGGCCGAACAATATAGACTTTGTTAGTTCAATGTGTTAGGCTAATGCAATTGAGAAAGTAAGGTTTGAATATAGTTTAATGGTCTAAATGATGTAAATGTATAAGTTCAAATATGGAAATGTTGATTGATATAAGTACTTGGAAAGTATATTTGGAATTTGGTGTATGTCTGATATGAAAAGATGAACAAATTGTTTATGAGTTCTTAACTTGGCATTATAATGATGAACATATGAAATGTGAATGAAATATGGTGATAGAATTGCATTTGATGCATAAAGGAATGGAAAGTGTCAATGATGTAATATAATGTCTCTGGTGTATAGCATATATGCTCTATGTATGTTGGTGTGCTTTGATATGTGTTTTAATGTGAAATGTATTGAGTATAAGTCTTACCAGAGTGATTTAATTAATATAGGAGAATCTTCCTGAGCTAGGGTCGTTAACGGTGAGTCGCGGGCTAACTAGGCCTGTTGGGAAATATTTAGAGTTTTGTTTAAGGTGAGTCTATATATATGTATCATGCATTGTTAATACATAAGTCATGCATTTATGCACATAAAATGATATCCTTGCTTGCGAACCATTAATGATCTATTTTTAGGCAGTTTTACTAAAATGATCTAAAACAGAGCTGCCGAAATGTCTAAAACTGACCTAAACTTTGATTTTGTATAAAAATTATTCTGAAAGGATTTTTGATGTCTAATCAAGCCTAATTGCTTATTATATATATATATATATATATATATATATATATATATATATATATATATATATATATATATATATATATATTTGTGTATTTTATAT
>CANXYC010892070.1:0-23490 GCA_948193065.1 Aleurites moluccanus | reverse complement strand
TATATATATATATATATATATATATAAGTAAATATATTAAATTATAAAATAAAAATATAAAAATTAATTAAAATTAATAAAAATAGGATGGTTATAATATATAATATTAACTATAATACTAATAGAAATATATTTCTAATTAAATTCAATTAAAAATTTAAAATTAATTAAACCAACATATTTTTATTTAGTTAAATTAATTTAATTTAATTTAATTTTTTTATTAAAGATAATTTAACTATTTAGTTAAATAATTAGATTTATTAATGAATTTTTTTATATATATAATAAATATTTAATTATATAATTATTTTATTATTTATTTTTAGTTATCTATGTATTATATTTATTTTAAATATATAAAAAATAAATGTCAAATTATATAGTAAAATTTATTTTTTATATTATATAATATTAATTTAATTATTTTTTATTTTATTTTAATTTAATTAATTTAATTCTGATCGAATTTTTAATTATTTATTTTTATTAATTTTTTAATCGGACTGAATCTAAAATAAATCTTAAGGATGGACATAGAAAAAATAAAAATAATTTAATAATTAAATAAAAAAAAGGCAAAATATATTTGTGAAAAAATAAGCAATATATTTAATAAATTGTGACCATAACCATTTAACTGTAACAATAAAGTCACCCTCAGAGAAAAATGTTTTATGCATTTTCCGATATTTACAGCCGTAACAAACATTAATATGTAACTTCCAATTTAGAGAAAAATATATAACTTCCTCTTTTAAAAGGGAAAGTAATTTTCTGAAATTTGATAAACTGATTATAATAAAATAAAAATATATAATTATATTCTCTCTACTTTATCAATAATTGATAGTGACCACCAATGACCCACTATTGATCATTGAGACTACTACCAATAATTACCAACACCAAACCACAAATTTAGCACAATTTTTATAAATTTAAACATGTTTGCAATTTTAGTTGAATTTTTTAATATTGCAACAAATGAGAATCTTTATAATATTTTATTAATTAAAATAAAAAATACTTGCTTATATTAAATGTAAACACCAATTCAATAAAATAAAAATATATAAAATAAAAAATATATTGATATTTTTTATTAAATAAAAAAATTATAATAATTAATATATATGAGATAAGTTGCTATATTTAATATATATAAAAAATTTTCAATAAAAATTATATGTCAAATCTAACTGTTTCTTCAATAAAAGAGTTGTTTCATTAATAAAAAAAAAAAAGAAATTCTCAACGTCATTGTTTTCCACAACTGGAAAATCCAAGCCACTAAATTGAATTTCACTTCATGAGTTTAAAAAATCATGTAATATAGAAATGTGATTTTAAATTAATTAGGTATTTGATAATTAAAGAAAATATATTTTTCACAGAATTTTATTTTTGAACATGATTTCAAACGTACATTTTTTTAATTATGATGAATAATTTATTTTAAAACTAATTATTTAAAATTTTATTTTAATAAAATCCATTTTAATAATCATATTGCCAAACACCCACATTTGCGAATTAGCAGTTGAAAAATGAAAAGCAATAAAGGCTAAAGCAGACTAATAAGATCTCGATTGAATTGAATTAGATTGGGCCATAGTCCAAATAGCAAAACAGACCCAATATATTAAATTGGCTAAGAGAAACACAATTTTAGCCCAAAGCGTTATAATTTTAAACCCAAAAACATCGAAACATCAAAGTTTTAAGGGATTTTTTTTAAAAATATCGGAAAAAAAAAAAAACATTTTTACTGCTAGAAATTTTTTTTTTAAAAATAATACATATCTAAAAATATTTTTTAAAAAAATATTACATATCTAAAAATATTTTTTTAAAAATACGACATTTACCAAATATATATTATACATATATCAAATATATATCAAAAAATAATAATAAAAAAATAAATCGTAAAATTGAAAAAAAAAATTAAAAAACAATATATTTATGTAATATTCTTAAGTTTTAAAAATAAGTCCAAAGATGTATTTGGTTGAATTTATCTTGTGTCGGTGAGCGCGTTGTTGATTAAAAAAAATACTATATATATATATATAATAAAATTCACGAGACATAGTTTCCATTGACAAGGGACAAACTTCCTATAATTATCAAAGAACCTAACGTGATTAAGGGAAGGACTTCACATTGAAACAGAACTTATAGCATAAAAAATTGAAATTGCACACATATTTTGAATTGTTAATTGCTTTAATTCAACCATTGATTATTATTTTTTTAATTAATAATGGGCTTGACCCTTGAATTTGAATTATATTATATGGGTACCTAACATGAACATACCATTAATTTGTGATTTGTAATAAAGAATGGTAACATGTTTTAATTTAGGTAACATAAATAAATGGAATACTTCATATGAAATTTTCAACAACTATCAAATCATATATTGTATGTGCACTGTTTTTGTGTCCTTTGATTATTGCTTTTTCATTTGACCAAAAATTAGTACGATTAATGATAAAATTGAATCACGTTTAATTCAATTAAATGAATTTAAATATCGTGTAAGTGTATTAAAAAATAAATAAATATAAAAATTGAATAATTTATTAAAATTTGATTAATCGGATCTGAAATAATTTGACCAATTCGAGCTGGTTTCAATGAATTGAAAATATGGAATTCAGCTTTTTTATTTTTCTTTTTATTTTATTTTCTAAATAAGAATAATTAAAAAAAAAAAAAGAGTGAGATATTTAACGCGTAACACCCAACGTCAGTCGTGGCTTGGAATTAGTTTCGCCGCGTCCACATTTAAAGGACGGTTCACAATCCAGAAGCAGCGGAGCTAAGCGGTTGTCCGTTGCCGGTTTCTTTTCTCCGACTCCTGAAAAGACCCTTGAAACTTTCAGCTTCGACTTTTGTTAACCAAAATTAGACCTAACTTTCCCCTTTTGACTTTTGTTATCTAAAATTAGACACGTTAGTGGTCCTGCCCAAGCCTTAAATTTTTTCGTATTTTTCAAATCATAATTTACTAAAAAGTAATAAAAAAAATTTAAAAATAAAAAAAAATTTAAAATGTAATTTTAAAAAGTATTTTTAATTTTAATACTAAATAGATAATAAATTAATATATGCATTTTATTATATAGTTATTATTTAATATTTCTGATCATTATTCATAATTTATAATTTAATATAAATTAAATTTACATAAAAAAAATTTCATAATTATAAAGTATTTGATTGATATGTCTTATTAGAATAATACTTTGATAATAAATATTTTTTTCCTTTTAATAAATTTGATTATTATAGAAATTTAAATTTGAAATTTTATAATTTTAAAAATTATTTTAATATTACAAAATCAAATTATAATTTATACAATTAAGGGTTTACTTTTACGAAATTTTCTTTTTAATTTGTTGTCAGGGTTTATATAGCAATAAAATTATGATGTAACTTAAAAAATTATGTTTTTCTTTGTCTTCAACCAAATAATATAGTAGGATTGTTTTAAGAGAAGTTTCATTTCATCTTAACAAAAATATTCTTCAATTTTGTCTTAATTTACACTTGATTCTTATTATTATTCTAAAATTAATTAATTATTTTATTTTTTATACTACCCATTAATGAAAATATTTTAAAATTTAATAATTTAGAGATAAAAAAGTAATTGATTTTCTTTCAAAATATTAAGACTTAAAAATATAATCTAATTTATAATATTAAGAACTAAAATATTTTAAAAAATATACACCGAAACATAATTTAACGGTAAATATATATTTTTCTAAGTAACAGACCTATGAGAATTTTTCTCTCTCAATGCTAAAAAAAAATGTATTAAAAAATTTATAAATTTATAATTAAGAACTAAAATATTTGGTGATTAAGTTAAAATTTATAATTAATCCTTACACTATTATAAAAAATTTGAAGAAAGAAAGAATTAATTATGGATCTCATTTTATTCCAAATGCTAAAGTGAACTAAACATAACAAATAGTCAGTGTCAATAGGCTTTGGCTGGTGGAGGCGGACACCAAAATTAATGAAGGGCAGAAAAATTATTTACAAAAAGATTTTTTTATCTTCATATTATTTTGGAATGAGCAGAGTTGCCTTTAATGAGAAAGTGGACATTATGTTTCAGAATTAAGGGTTGAGGGGTTTACACAGCAGTCGATGTGCTCCATTTTATTTATTTAAAAATTTTTATAAAATTTTAAAAAATTATATTTTGATAATTTTTTATTTAATAAATTTATTGATATATTTTTTATGCTAAATAAAAATTATTTGGATAGAAAAAAATATATTAAAAATTTTATCTATTATATTTAACGATCTAAATTTAACGCATTTCTAATATAATTTTTTCTGTCCAAATAATTTTTATTTAGCATAAAAAATACATCAATAGATTTATTAAATAAAAAACTATCAAAATATAATTTTTAAAAAATTTTATAAAATTTTTTAAATAGATAAAATGGAACACATGATGGACTTTTGTGTAAAAATATACAGCAACCCCCTTAACCCCAGAATTAATGAGTTAAGAGGTTAATAAAAAAAAAAAAAGGCTAATGTATAAATTTATTTTAATTATAACAAGAGGAAGACATTAACAATTATAATATGATAGATATTTATAGAAATAAAATATCTATATAAAATTATTATGTAAAATTATTATTTTACACATTATTATGTAAAATTAGAATTTAATTATTATGCAAAAATATATTTTTTTAATTTTTAAAATTCAAGGAGAGTTACATGTCATTTCCTTAATATTCTTTTTTTAACGTGTATCTGTCTTTAGATGGTGGTAGGATAAATTTATTATATAAAGGCATATAAAGTCATTTAGAAAGTGTGAAATTAAGCAACTTTTTATTTTTTTTTTATTAAGATTCTTAATTAGTAAAATAAAATCAGCTCAATTATAGCTGATCGTAGTAATTAAGAATTTATTAGAGGCTAGTGGTGGAAAATGGAAGTATGGAACTATTGCAAATGATTCTCATTCTCCAAACCCTTTTATGGTTATTGCTTGGTGAAACTAAAAATGAGTGGTTTTCTATTAGAGACCCGTATAAAATACTGATATATACTTTCATCTATTTTTCCAGATTGTTTAATCTGCTAGGGAACTTATTCTATTCTTCACGTAGAAATTAAGACATATACGTTAAATGTAAATTATGGGACATCAAATGGTCCTAGGGCATGTTTGTTTTATACTAGGGAACTTATTCTATTCTTCATGTAGAAATTAAGACATATACGTTAAATGTAAATTATGGGACATCAAATGGTCCTAGGGCATGTTTGTTTTATAATATTCACTTCGTCCTATAATAAATATTTTAATTATATATATATATTAATTTAAATATCTTATTTATTAATATAAATTATATTTTATCTTATTATTATAATAATATTCTTATTAAAAAAATATAAAAATTAATTAAAATATAAAAAATATAAAAAAAATTAAAAAGACAGAGGAAAATTGAAGTCATAAATGAATTAAAAAGATTAAAATAAACTATTTTTTTTTCTTAATAATTATGTAATTTTTTTATTTCAATTAAAAAGTGAGAATAATATATAAGTCTATTTGGATAGATACATGATTGATTTGAAATTATGATACTATATTTGATTTTGAATTTTAAGTATAAAACTAAAAACAAAATAGATATAAATAATCAATCATTTAAAATTACTAATTATCATGAAAATTAAAAAAAATAAAAAATTCGACCATTTTTTTTTTCTTTTCATGTTTCAACTATCTAAAGATTTTTCTTAAATTAATGTGAAAAAAAAAATAAAATATGATTTAAATACTTTATAAATATCAAAAGATGCCAATCAAAATCGTTTAAGGTGAAAATAAAAAATTTATATAGTTGACTCCAATTAATTTTAAGATTATTACTAAGTTGAATAGGGTTGAGTTGTTCTAATTATTCAAAGTATCAGTTTCACCATCCATATGTGTAGCACTCTAATTTATATTTAAAGGAGTTAGAGTTGCACTCGAGATTTTATTGATTGTATTGATATGTGCAAGACATTTGAATAATCATTGTCTACATATAAAACATGAACACTGTATGGATTTAACACTTCGAGTTTTAACATGATGGATCCCATAAGCCTAAAATAAGAATTGTCTAAAAAGACACTACTATGTCCTAAACTTGGTGATCAAACAAACATGTCTATGATTAGATAAATGTCGAGAAAAAGGTAAAATGCTTCTCATACTAATTTCGATATCAAGAGCATATCGTATATATTCTTACGTAAGTGAATTACATATTCTCATTCTATTTATATAGGTAAGCACTAAGCAATGACAAATTTTAGGATTAAATTTCTACAATTTACAAACAGGAATAAGAAGTGAAATTTCCAAATTAAAGTAACAGTACTAATAATAAAGAATGACCTTGAAGATCATATATGGGCAGTATCTGGGGTGGGGTTGCCACAGTTTTTCTTTAAGAATTTCTGGTCTCTGCATATATTTATATTATATTAACAGTCTAACCACCTTATTATATTAAAATTATTTTATCAATTATCAATTAAGTTATTATTAGAGTTAGTATAGATAAATTAACGGGAACAAAACTTATACGTTAAATTATGGTTTTATAAGAGTATTGGATTCCATTCCTGGCTAGTCTTGGTCTTTAAAGTTGAGTTGCATTGAAGACGACACCACTTTTTTGACTATTTCTAAAGCTCTTTCGAGTAAAGAAAACCAAACAATTTTTCCACAAGTTGAAATTGCCAAGCAACGTTTTAATATGCTTCATTGACAAGATCTTGTGGTTGTTGATTAAATCCAATGTTGCATTCATACATAATTGATTAACTGTAATAATGATTAATATTGATTAGTTGTATTTCATTACAATTAATATCATCTCAAATGGTAAGTCATAATTTTTATTTTTCACTTTTTTATTTTATTTTTAAATTTATTTATTTAATATTATATAAATTTTTAATTATTAATGAATGTCTTTACGACACTCATTAGAAAATCCTAATACTAATTAATACCATATTATCTTAATAGTATGCTAATTATGAACGGCATAACAGTATTTGGAGAGTTAAATCACTTGTTAGAATACCTACAAGAATTGCATTTTTTAGATTGTAATAAGAATAGCATATATTAATAGAAAGGATCAAAGATATTAATTATTTAATTTGTTATTAGCAGTGTGATTAAGACCCTGTTTAAACTTTCTAAAAAAACAAGAAAAAGTTTTAAACTATTTTTTTTTTTCCTAACGTGGGTATTATTATTTTTTTAATTTATTATTTTAATAGTATATAGTGGCCCACTTTTATTTATTTCATTTATACTAAAATTAAGAGATTTACCAAATGAAAACATATCTTTCTTATAATTAATAAAATGGAAAGTGAATCTGTTAATTAAATTCACCTTTTATTTATTTATTATTGAACTAATCTTATCCTTAAAGAGTTGAAGTTAATGCGGATATTATTTTCAAATGCTTCCATAAAATGCAGATTGAAATTTATTTTTAATTATTTTAAAATTTTTATTACAATCAAAACATATAAATACATAATTCAAAGATAAAATTTTAATCAATTATACAAGATATTCATTTTATTTCATAAGCATCTTATACACACTCATATCATAATTTTTAAAAAAATTTCAAGTGAATCTAATTTATCACGATAGATTATAAATTAATTAATATTAATAAAATATATTAAATAATAACTATTTAATTAATTACTTAAATTATAATTATATATTATAATTAACAGGTAACTAATATATTAAATTATTATTGATTAGTTATATTATAAAGTAAATTTATTTAAGTTTATATTTTTCTTGACAATAAATTCGTAATTAATTTTTTTTTCAATATTAAAAAAAAAATTATCATGTTCTAGATACATATTAATTATAAATACTAAAATCCTGTCTTCTCCATAATAGTCTGGATATTTGCAAATGTAATAAGAAATCTCAAAAGAATGTCTTGAAGTTTGCTTAATAGTACATACCCTTTCTGCTTTGGGGCAACCAAATTTTTCTTTGAATCAATCAATGGTTCATTTCAGTGGGTATAAACCAGTGGGTTTTGCCAAAAGCAAAGTAAAAAAAAAAAAAAATTCTCTCAAAACCACAACCTATAGATGTTAAAAACTATCAGGTTATGGAGAACCTCAAAAGGGTGGGGCTTACAAATAACAAGACTGTGTTAAATCCATCTGATTAAATCGGACGGTCTGTAATACGTGGTTGACTTCTATTCATGGCATTTGGTGAAGAAGATTTAAAAAAAATACAAAAATTCTTATTCTAGAAAAGCAAACTGAAAGAAAAAGAAAATGTTTTTTACGTTCTTTCCTCGTTCTCTCACGTCTTTTTCAAAATTCAAAATTTAATTTTTTTTTCAACTATAAATACCCATTACTGGTTGCAATCTTCTTCCCCATTCAAACCAAATTCACATCCCTGTGATCTGTTACAATTCTCTTACTCTCACTACCCATTTTCTTCTGTTCTTTTTGCCATATATATAAACATGGTTCTCACTAAAATCGCTTCAGAGTCTGACGTTTCCGTCCACTCCACTTTTGCCTCTCGCTATGTCCGGGAGTCACTTCCTAGGTACTTTTCTCGGCTGAAATTCTAATACATAATTTTATAGTTTCAATATTTTTTACAATTTAATTCGTGTGTATAGGTACAAGATGCCGGAGAATTCAATTCCGAAGGAGGCAGCGTTTCAAATAATAAATGATGAGCTGATGCTAGATGGGAAGCCAAGGTTGAACTTGGCATCTTTTGTCACAACTTGGATGGAGCCTGAATGTGATAAGCTTATTATGGATGCTATGAATAAAAACTATGTTGACATGGATGAGTATCCTGTTACCACTGAGCTTCAGGTTTTTCACTTTTCTGCATTTCTTCAAAATCCAAAGTTAATTATCATCAAATTTTGCTCTGTCCACATACAAATATATTTTTGATTAATTAGTTTTTTCTCTTAAATTTGATTTTGATTAAAACTCGAATTCAAAAGATATCAAACAACGTGATTGAATCAAAATTTTATCAGTAATTGTTCATCAAAATTGGTGATTAATTAGCCTATTAGTTTAAATGATCATTTATTTTATTTCAAAAGTTGAATTTTGTTTCTAACTTATAATTGCATGTTTTATTTGGACTGGACATTTATAAGTCAAGCAAAAGTAATACGTACTCGTTTTTGGTCAAAATTTGTATGTCACGGTCAATTAGTAAGAACATTTTACAAACCAAGACTCAGACACAGCCACAGCCACGAGTAATTGACCCAATCTAAGACACTGGTGGCCCCTAATTTGCAAGATTTTTTGAACAAAGACAAATTTACCCATAGAATCAACCTTATTATTATAACTTTTTTTTTTTGTAATTCAGTTTTAATTTATGATCATAATTTCAATTATATTTTTATAGTTATGGGAATTACTGTAAAATTACTAGTGAAGGTCGGTGTTATTAATGGTTTAATAGGTTAAATGACTATTAAAATATATAACTAAAATTGTATGATAATTAATGGTTACCAATACTTATTGGTTTAATTGACTAAGAGTTTGGTATCATTTGAGTAAATTTTTGAGTTTTAATCTTACAAATGTAGAAAATAAATATCTAGAGAATAAAAACTCAATGTAAGATTTTAGATGTTCATAATTAATTATTTTTATGTGTAGAATCGGTGCGTGAATATGATAGCACATTTATTCAATGCTCCTTTGGGAGAATCGGAGACAGCCATCGGCGTCGGAACAGTAGGATCATCAGAAGCAATAATGCTAGCAGGACTTGCATTCAAGAGAAAGTGGCAGAACAAGCGTAAAGCTGAGGGAAAGCCTCATGACAAGCCAAACATTGTAACAGGTGCCAATGTTCAAGTCTGCTGGGAGAAATTTGCCAGGTATTTTGAAGTAGAATTAAAGGAAGTGAAGTTAAGTGAAGGATACTATGTGATGGACCCAGTAAAAGCTGTTGAAATGGTAGATGAAAATACAATTTGTGTGGCTGCAATTTTGGGTTCTACTCTCAATGGAGAATTTGAAGATGTGAAACTTTTGAATGATTTGTTAGTAGAGAAGAATAAAATTACTGGATGGGATACTCCTATTCATGTTGATGCAGCTAGTGGTGGATTTATTGCTCCATTTTTATGGCCAGAACTTGAATGGGACTTTAGGCTTCCATTGGTGAAAAGCATTAATGTTAGTGGCCATAAGTATGGGCTTGTCTATGCTGGTGTTGGGTGGGTTATTTGGAGGAACAAAGAAGACTTGCCTGAAGAACTCATTTTCCATATTAATTACCTTGGTGCTGATCAACCCACTTTCACACTCAATTTCTCCAAAGGTACATATTCACTATTCTTAAAACATCTACAAACATGTCTGAAAATCTCGATATTCTTATGGAAAAAGTTTGACGCATAAACCTTCTCTTTAATTTCTGTTGCAATATATACACACGTTACTAAATTAAATTTCTGATTTGCAGGTTCTAGCCAAATCATTGCTCAGTACTATCAATTGATCCGCCTTGGTTATGAGGTAACCATACATAGCAAATTTTAATTACAAATTAGTAGAATTGGAGTATATATGTTCATCAAATGAAGCCAATAAAAAAAAATTTCTGATACTTAATTTTGTGTTGGCAACAGGGATATCGAAATGTTATGGAGAATTGCCACCAAAATGCATTGGTACTAAAAGAAGGACTAGAAAAAACAGGACGTTTCAACATAGTATCAAAGGACATAGGAGTGCCTCTTGTGGCATTTTCACTCAGGGACAATACCCAACACACTGAATTTGAAATAGCTGAAATGCTACGTCGTTTCGGATGGATTGTGCCGGCCTACACAATGCCGGCCGACGCTCAACATGTGACGGTGCTTCGAGTGGTGATTCGAGAAGATTTTTCACGAACTCTGGCGGAGCGTCTTGTGCTTGACATCACTAAAGTGGTACATGAACTTGATACTCTGCCGGCGAAAATTAATGCCAAAATATCAGTTGTTGCTGCAGAGCAGCAGAGTAATGGGAAAAATGGAACTCTGTTGGTCAAGAAAACTGCTATTGAGACACAGAGGGAAATTACTACTTACTGGAAAAATTTTGTCCTGGCTAAGAAATCTAACAAGAATACTATTTGTTAAGTATTGACTCTTTAATTGATCTCTAAGGCATTATTTGTATTTCTCATTTTCTTTGTATTTTTTTTGGAATTTTTAATTTATTTTTGGTCTAAATTAAAATGTGATCTTGATTTATGAGTGAGTCTTGTTTGTAACTCTCTGCACTAATTTGAATGTAATCCTACAAAAACTTTATTTTATTATTCTATATATATTCTATTACCGGTTCTTTTTTCTTCCCATGAAAAAAAAATTAAGGATTAATTATTATTAGTCCATAAAATTTATCAAAATTAACGAAGTAATCCTTACTCATTATTTAGTTTTTATATTTTGATTTCGTCTTATGAATTGGTTATTTCTTCTATTTTTACTATTAAATATTTATATAATGGCTAAAATGCCTTTTACTTATAAGAATCATTTTATTTATTTTGACAAATTTCATGAACTAAATAATAATTAATCTTTAAATTTTTTATTATTTAATAAAAAAATTTTAAACATAATTTTTATAGAAATTTTTTATAATTATAGGTTTATATACAGTGAAAGAAATAAATTATGAGTTTTATTTTAGGATAATGTCCATAATCTAAAAAAAAACTAAAAAAAAATAATATTTCAGGTATTAAAAGTTATTTTCTTTTTCTTTTTAATTTCTTTTTAATTTTTTTAACAAAATTTGCTAAAAAATTAGATAAAATGACAAATTCGTATGATAAAATTAAAATATAAAGATTGAATAGCGAATTTCTCAAAATACAAAAATTATTTCATTAATTTCAATAAATCTCTTAGACTAAATAATAATTAATTTAAAAAATAATGTTATTTGAATTTAAACCTAATTACATTTTTTTGTGTGTGTTATTTAAACTTTGTAATTATAATTTTATAGTTTTGAAAAAGACTAATGTATATGTTGATTTTGTATGCTTATTTAATTATGAATAGTAGACAGAAATTTATATTCAAATTTTTTGTTTACTGTAATTTTATATTTAATTATTATGGATTATGAAATTCTTTATTTCTTCATTTAACCAAAATTTCAATATTTAATTCTTCATTAAGTACTGACAAATTGATTTGATTCAGAATTTTCATATATATATATATTAATTATACGCCACGCTACGATGTCAACTTCTTTCATTTGATTATTTTAAATTATAATAAATAACTTAATGTTAATTCATTATAATTTTAATTACAATATCGATTTAGGTTAAGTCATATGAAATCACAATTGGTTGATACTTTAACATATTTATCACTGCTAGCTTAGTAGGAGAAGAAAGTAGAAAATAATTTTTTTTATTGGGTTAATTAAAAAAAAAAATTACCAACTTTCACTAAATTTTTAATTATAATATAAATTTTTAATTTTAGTAAATCGGACTTTAAATTATTAGTAAATTTTGACTTACCAAAATTCTGAGTTGCCTGTTATATTAATTAAAATTTATGGTTCGAATTGTTAAAATTAATAAAAGCTTGTGATTTGTATTCTCAAAATTAAAAGTTAATTTTGCAATTGCAAATTTAGTAAAAGTTAGTAAATTTTTTTATAATTAACCCGTTTTAATTTGTTTGAACTTTTCAATTTTTCATCCCATTTTGAACTTCACAACGAGTTCTTGACTCATTAAAGATAGGAAAGCAAGAATGAATGTGACCTATCCTGATTTTGAATGGGTAAATCATTGAATTCTCTACAGCATTTAGCCGTATACAAACTGAACGATGCAGAAATTGAATCTATTTTTTTTTAAATTTTATTTTAAAGTTTAAATTGGGTACAACTGTAATTTACTTTTGTAGAAGGATAAAATATTCTTTTGTACATAGATTCGTTTGTAAATACTTTTAGTTATTTGTCCTGAATTGTCATTTCATGTTTGTATATAAATATTGAAGATTGTAATCCTAAAAACAGATGTATAGATTTACAGTGAATATATTTCGAGAGTATTCTCCATTTCTTTGTTTTCTGAATATTTTTTGATATAGGAACTTAACCTAGCTACAATGGTAGCTAGAAGTTCTTCATGGTACCAAAGCGGGCCATTCTTTTGATTTAGGTATAAGGATTGACTAAGAATTTTTCTAAGAAGAACAGATTAATTGGGAAGGTAAGGTTTTCATCGGGAAATTAGGGTTTTGAAAATTATGGTTTGCTTCTATTATTTGTGATTAGATTGAAATTGAAAGGTATATATAAAAAAAAAAAAGGATTTGGTGTTAATTGAAGGATACGGTGACTAATTCAGACACAAATACAAATAATATGAGTGTTTTGGGGCTGAATCAGAATGTCCATAACAGAAAAGACCAAATGATGGATTTTAATAACATTGGTTGTGATCCGATGCAACTGCAACACTCAGACCATCCAGGTAAGACTCTTGTTAGTGCTCAACTTGGTGGAACTAATTCCATGCCATGGAGTTGGTCTGTCAAAATAGCCCTAGGTGCTAAGTTGAAATTAGGATTTATAAATGGGAAAATTAGTATGCCAGAAGAGCATACTAAGGAGTTTGAACAATGGGAGAGGGCTAATTGCATGATAATTTCATGGATATTGAGTACTCAATATCCAAAGACCTAGTCAGTGCATTTATATATGCGAAGACAACAAAGGAGCTTTGGGATGAGCTAGAGGAACGGTTTGGGGAGAGTAACGACCCTCTGCTATATCAGATACTATAATACCCTATATATATGCATAACATGTTTTTGTGAAATAAATTCTCAGTATATGGATTAAAATTATCGAAATGACTAAGGATAATTTTAAAAACTCAATTAGAGCGAAAACGAAAAAAAATTTCGAAAATCGTCGTTACCGATATCACTGCAATAAAATGGCAGTACGGTCGATGGATGAATTTCTGAATTTGAATTGAAGGTAAATGATAATATATATTCATGTGTAAATACAGTAAAAAGAAAGATGAGAAAAATGTTTAAGAATACTCATAAAGTAAGCGATGGCAAAACCATAAATAAACGGTACTTGGGAGAATATTGGAATTTCGACAGTCTGAGTTTCAGAATGGTTCTGAAACTAATTTTATTAACTAATATTAATAAAAATAAGTGTTTGAACATTTACTTTTGAATTCCAATTCCCGACAGAATTGTCGGAATGAATTACCGAGCGAAAATGACCAAAAGCAAATTTTGAAAAGTTGGAGGACCAAAAGTGAAATTTATCATTTTTGTCTTACTATATAAGCAAGACTTAGACAAAATTTTATACATTTTCTTCCTTCCATCCGTGAGCTCCATTTCTTCTTCCAATTGACTTATTTCTTTGATTTGTGAAGGGAAATTGTTGGAAACCTAAAACAAAAACCATACAAACCTAAATCTATCAAAATCAACCATAGAAATTCAAGGAAAATCAAGAACTCTTCCAAAGGGAATTTCGGCCATTTTGGGTTTTTGGGGTAAGTTATTTATTTGTTTGATTTTATGATTTAATTAGGTTGTTTAGATATTGTTAGGATTGGGTAAATGGGTTAATTGCATCAATTGATACATTAAACAATTTTCCCCAATTTTCAAATCCTAAAGTGAAGTTGTAAGGTTTGATTTTGTGCATATGAGTTAAGATGTGTAAATTGGCTATAAAATAAGTTAATTGAGTATTAATTGGTGTTTAATTGATGTTCATATTGTTATAGAAAATTCGATTGGAGAAAATCGCCGATTTTGGCCTATATCGAGGAATTGAGGATTTGGGTAGCAAATCAAGTTTGCTTGGTGATTTGGAGTGATAGGTGAGTCTTTTATGCATCAAATTACTTGCCTAAATTGTTAGAATGAAATTTGGAATCCATATGCAAAATGGCCATTTTGGCCGAACCCTAATTGTGCAAAATGCCTAAGTTTTGTTTTTTACTTTTGGCTTGTGTTTCCTTGTCTATTTGATTCAATTGTTGAAGATTATTGAGTTGTGGTTGTTGCCTATAAATTGCTTTTCATGTGCATGTTTGTTGATAATTGGGGCAATGTCAATATTGTACTAAAACCATGCTGAAAAATCCGTAGGCCAACCATTTGAATGCCACCGTCGCTAGCGACGATGACATGCCAATTATGTCAACTTTTTGCCCGCAAATGACTAAGTTATATTTGTTCCTATTTTTTGTCGTTAGACCTTTAGTCATCGTTTAATCGATTATTATTGATGTCTTATTGGCTTTATGCTCATCTAATTGATTTCTGATGAGTTATTGATATTGTCGATGCCATTATTTTGAAATGGTATCTATTGATGTGTTTATCGCTTCTATTGACTCCGAGGTGCTTTGACAAAGCTGCCGATCCGACAGGATAGTGAGTTCATGCTGTCGGCCTTGTGCACATTGTATTGATTGATACCTTGTACTAGGAAGGGATGTCCTAGTTATAAGACTCGTACAGTCTTATATTTATATATATATAGTGATTTGTGCTTGGTACATTTCTATGCGTTTCATGGCTCTATATCTGTCATTTTCATCTTGTCCATATGATATGTGCTTCATTGATGTGATTGTTTATTTACAGTCATATTCTATATTTGATTCTGTATTACAGACATTCTGGCAGTTTGATTCATCTACGTCATCTGCTTATTGCTTATTGATGTTCCATTATCCATTTTTATTGGTCGATGCATATTAGATTCACTGAGTATCATATATACTCATCCTCTCACTGTTTACCCTCTCAGGTGCAGAGTAAGAGGCAGATATCCCAACTCTTTTGACTCTCTATAGATTCTGTAGTCTCATAGCAGTGTATTTATATTAAACACTGTATTATTTTTTTATGTTCATATCCTAACTGCTCCATGGGTTTTGTATGGTATAGTTAGAGTATGAACATGTAGGTATGGGGATATTGGAGATTATTAATGATATGATCATAGTATTTATAGAAAGTAACAGAATAAATAGTATTTATATGTGTGAATGGATATATTTACTGTTATGTTATTGATGATGGGTAAATATGTTTCCGTTGTAATATTATTATAGGATTGACGTGATTGATGGGTTCTATGGGTGTCGATCGCCTCGGCATCTCTCGCACCCTAGGACCGTCAAGATCCAGTCAAAGCTCTGTGTTTACAGATATCAGAGCCTAGGTTACAGATGAATAGTAACTAAGTATAGTATGGGTAGAGTTAAGAGAACCATGGAGCATAGGAATTCCTGTATCGTCATTTGTTATATTCATCAAATATTTATAAGTATTCTACATTTTCTGTAATACTAAGTATGTTTTCTATTTTTCAGACAGTTTCACAAAGATGTCTGACGATGGTGACAGAGGTACCAGGGAGGCAAAGGTAGCCTCCAATGAGTCATCAGTTAGAGAGTATTCTGTTTCAGAGGGTCCGTCCAGATCCTGACAGACTAGGGATACAGAGAGGGGCGAGGACCCCTTGGAGATATGAGATGATGAGGGCGATGATGGATCTGCGTAGGGAGCTGGCATAGTTGAGGTGGGAGCGACAGAATGTACCGCCACCTCCAGTACCAGCAGCAATGCCACCCCCTGTCGCACCTGCTGCAGTGCCAGATGCTCCAGCTCCTGTACAGCCAACTGTGGTTCTTAGAGAGCTAGTTGTGCATGGAGCTCGCCGAGTTATTGATGAGGACGGAGTATCTATGTTTAGCTTTCTAAAGCTAAAATTGCCTGAGTTTAGAGGCGACAAAGGCAGTGATCCAGTGGATTTTCTGGAGAAGGTTGAGAAGGTAGTTCGAAGACTACCTTGTTCTGATCTTAGAGCTGTAGAGTTGGTTGGGTTGTTGTTAAAAGGGAAGGCATGGGCTTGGTTTTCGAGGAGGATGGAACCTAGACTGTATAGTGAGCATCCACCCGCATGGGCTGAGTTTTGTTAATGGTTGATTGATGAGTTTATTGCAGAGGGTGTGAAGACCCGAAATCTGATTCATTTTGAGCAGTTAGAATAGGGGGACAGGTCTGTAGAGGAGTATGCAGAAGAGTTCATCAGACTGAGTAGATATGCTACTCATATTGTACCTACTGAGGCTGATCTGATCAGTAGGTTCAGTAGAGGATTACATGCCTCGCTTCATAATGCTCTATTAGCTACTGAGTTATATCTCTAATGACAGTTATCGACAAAGCTACTCAGATGAAAGAAAAGTATAGAGCAGAGAGGGCTAAGAGAGATCAGAAGAGGAAAGGAGGACCAGGATCTCAGGTTATGAGGGGGGAGAGCAGCTCCCATCCTAGGCAGATTGAGCTAGTGCCTCGGTTTAATCAGCGACCTTCATCTGGTAGTCAGAGGTTAAGGGTTCAGAGTAGGGGACCATCAGTGCAGTCTGCACCTGCATATTCACAGGGTTCTTCCAGACCTATTACTCAGATTCCTAGTGTACCCGTTTGTGATTTTTGTGGTAGGAGGCATAGAGGGGAGTGCCACAGACAATCAGGTGCTTGCCTGAAGTGTGGGCAACATGGTCATTATATCAATAGATGTCTCTTGTGGGGTAGTCAGCAGCCATCTACTACGGTTTCTCAGCCTATAGTACAAATGAGACAGAATGTGGCCCGAGAGGTCCCTGGTAGGGGCAGAGGCAGAGGTCAGGCATCTAGTAGTGGTCAGGCCTCAGCAAGCGGAGGCCAGGGGTGAGTGTTTGCTGTGAATGCTCAGGAGGCATAAGGATCCGACAATGTGGTCACATGTACTATTTTGATACAGAATGAGATTGTTGATGCTTTATTTGACTCTGGTGCTACACACTCTTTTGTTTCACCATAGTTTGCACCTAAGTTAAATAAGAAGAGACAGTTGTTGAGTGTCCCTCTAGTGATAGCTTCTCCTATGGGAGGGAGTGTAGATGTGGATTATTGTTATCCTGCATATGTGATAGAGATTAATGATAACATTCTGCATGCTGATTTGATTGAACTGACTGTGTTAGAGCTAGATGTGATCCTTGGTATGGATTGGCTAACGACACACCGTGCAGTTATTGATTGTTATAGGAAGAGGGTTAGATTTCATCCTGAGGGGCAGCCTGAATTTGAATTCCTGGGGGATCAACGGGAATTCAGGATTAGTTTTATTTCTGCTATCTAGGATAGAATGATGATAGGGAAAGGTTGTTCAGCCTACTTGGCTCATGTGATTGATGTGCAGAAGGTTTCTGTATATATTGATCAGATACCGGTTGTTCAAGAGTTTCCTGATGTGTTTCCTGAGGAGTTGCCAGGTTTACCTCCTGATAGGGAGATAGAGTTTGAGATTGAGGTTCATGCAGGCACTGATCCTATATCCATTCCTCCATACATAATGGCTCCAACTGAACTGAAGAAATTGAAGGTGCAGTTACAGGAGCTATTGGATAGAGGGTTCATCAGACCTAGTAGTTCTCCTTGGGGTGCACCGATTTTGTTTGTGAGAAAGAAGGATGGCTCATTGAGAATGTGCATCGATTATCGACTGCTGAACAAAATGATTGTGAAGAACAAATATCCGTTGCCATGGATTAATGATCTATTTGATCAGTTGTAGGGTGCCAATCATTTCTCTAAGATTAACTTGAGATCTGGGTATCACCAATTGAGGATCAAGAAGGGTGATGTACTTAAGACTGCTTTCAGGACCCGGTATGGACATTATGAGTTTCTAGTCTTGCCATTTGGGTTGACTAATGCACCTGCTGCATTTATGGATTTAATGAACAGAGTGTTCAGGCCATTCTTAGATAAGTTTGTCATAGTGTTCATTGATGACATCCTTATCTATTCCAGGAGTGAGGAGGAGCATACAAAGCATCTGAGGATAGTATTGCAGACACTTCGAGAGCATCAATTATATGCTAAGTTGTCTAAATGCCAGTTCTGGCTAACCGAAGTGTGTTTCCTTGGTTATGTGATTAGTGAGGAGGGTATTATAGTAGATCCTCAGAAGGTTGAAGCAGTGGCAAATTGGCCTCAGCCTTCTAGTATTTCAGAGATTCGTAGTTTCCTTGGTTTGGCAGGGTACATAGGAGGTTTGTGAAAGATTTCTCCAGAATTGCAGCTCCATTGACTAAGTTGATTCGAAAGCTGGAGAGATATCTGTGGACAGATGAGTGTGAAAATAGTTTTCAGACTTTGAAGACTTGCCTCGTGAGTGCTCCAATGTTAGCATTGCCATCAGAGGATGAGAAGTATACAGTGTATTGTGATGCCTCTCGCATTGGATTGGGATGTTTTTTGATGCAGTTTCGGAGGGTGATTGCCTATGCTTCTCGACAGTTATAGAAGCATGAGGGAAACTATCCGACACATGATTTAGAGATGGCAGTTGTAGTGTTTGCATTGAAGATATGGAGGTATTATTTGTATGGGTCTAGATGCGAGATATATACTGATCATTAGAGTTTGCAGTATATATTTCAGCAGAAGGATCTGAACCTCCGACAGTGCAGATGGGTTGAGTTGCTAAACGATTATGATTGTGAGATCCTTTACCATCCGGGTAAAGCTAATGTAGTAGATGATGCACTGAGACGAAAATCTATGGGTAGTCTAGCTCACATCTCGATTGTCAGGAGACCTTTGATCCGTGAGATGCAGGAGTTAGCGGTTATGGGTGTAGAGTTGGATTTGGGATCCCTAGATCGAAACCAAGCTCTGATAGCTCAGTTTCGGGTTAGGCCATTATTGATTGATGACATTAAGGTGGCACAGGATAGAGATTCATATTTTTTAAAGCTGAAGGGTGATGTTCTGAATGGAAAAACAACAGAGTTCATAGTAGAGAATGGTGTATTGAAATGTGGGAGACGGATATGTGTACCAGACATTGATGGGCTTCGGGATCAAATTATGAGAGAGGCTCATTATTCATCATATAGTGTACATCTTGGGATTGCCAAGATGTATCATGATCTGAGAGATATGTATTGGCAGTCTAGTATGAAGAGGGATGTAGCTCGGTTTGTCTCTTCATGTTTAGCTTGTCAGCAGGTTAAGTTTGAGCATCAGAAGCCGTCTGGCTTGCTTCAGGAGATAGAGTTGCCTGAGTGAAAATGGGAGCAGATTACTATAGATTTTGTGGTTGGTTTACCGAGGACTATATGGGATTATGACTCCATATAGGTTATTGTAGATTGATTGACGAAGTCTGCTCATTTCCTGGAAGTTAAGTCTACTTACTCTGCAGCTCAGTATGCACAGTTGTATGTGGACAAGATAGTTCGGCTTCATGGAGTGCCAGTGATGATCATATCGGATAGGGGTACGCAGTTTACCTCTTGGTTTTAGCAGAAGTTCTAGGAAGCTATGGGTACCCAGTTGAGATTCAGTACAACTTTCCAGCCACAGACCGATGGATAGTCAGAGAGGACCATCCAGACTTTGGAGGATATGTTGAGATTATGTGTTCTGGACTTCAAGGGTAATTGGGATCAATATCTGCCACTGATTGAGTTTTCCTACAACAACAGTTACCATTCTTCTATTGGAATGGCTCTATATGAAGCACTGTATGGTAAAAAATGCAGATCTTCAGTATGTTGGGTGGAACCAGAAGATAGACAGATAGAGGGACCAGAGTTGATAAAGGAGACGATGGAAAAGGTTTCTATCATTAGAGATCAGATGAGGACCGCTTTCAGCAGACATAAGAGTTATATTGATCCGAAGTGGAAGGATGTGCAATTTGCAGTTGGTGACCATGTCTTTCTTAAGATCTCGCCGATGAGGGGTATGATGAGATTTAGGAAGAAAGGAAAGTTGTCATCAAGATTTGTAGGCCCATTTGAGATACTTGATAGGATTGGCAATGTGGCTTACAGATTGACTCTTTCACCTAGTTTGAGCTATGTTCATCCGGTGTTTCATATTTTTATGCTGAGAAAATATGTATCTGATCCATCAATATGTATCTGATCCATCCCATGAATTGGAGGTACAGGATATTGGGGTTACCAAAGACTTATCATTTGAGGAGTTACCAGTGGAGATTGTAGACATACAAGTCAGAAAATTGAGAAACAAAGAAATCCTAATGGTTAAGGTGCTATGGAGGAATCAGCTGATGGAAGAGTGCACGTGGGAAAGCGAGCAGGACATGAGGGATAAATATCCCTTCCTATTCAATCATTGAGGTATTTATAGATGTATGTGTATGTATATGCATATTTAAATTCGAGGACGAATTTTTTTTGAAGGAGGGTAGAATGTAATACCCTATATATATGCATAACATGTTTTTGTGAAATAAATTCTCAGTATGTGGATTAGAATTATCGAAATGGATAAAGATAAATTTAAAAACTCAGTTAGAGCGAAAACGAGAAAATTTTTCGAAAATCGTCGGTACCGATATCTCTGCCGTAAAAATGGCAGTATGGTCAACGGATGAATTTCTAAATTTGGATTGAGGGTAAATAATAATATATATTCATGTGTTAATACAGTAAAAAGAAATATGAGAAAAACATTTAAGAACATTGATAAAGTAAGCGATGACAAAATCGTAAATAAAGGGTACTTCGAGGAAATAATGAAATTTCGGCAGTTTGAGTTTCAGAACTGTTCTGAAATTATTTTTATTAATTAATATTAATAAAAATAAGGTGTTTGAACATTCACTTTGAATTTCAATTCCCGACGAAATTGTCGGAATGAATTACAGAGCGAAAAAAGACCAAAAATAAATTTTGAAAAGTTGAAGAACCAAAAGTGAAATTTGTCATTTTTGTCTTACTATATAAGCAAGACTTAGAAAAAAATTTCTGCATTTTCTTCCTTCCACCCGTGAGCTCCATTTCTTCTTCCAATTGATTTCTTTCTTTGATTTGTGAAGGAAAATTGTTGGAAACCTAAAATAAAAACCATACAAACCTAAATCTATCAAAATCAACCATAAAAATTCAAGGAAAATCAAGAACTCTTCCAAAGGGAATTTCGGCCATTTTGGATTTTTGGGTAAGTTGTTTATTTGTTTGATTTTATGGTTTAATTAGGTTGTTTAGATATTGTTAGGATTGGGTAAATGGTTTAATTACATCAATTGATGCATTAAACAATTTTTTCCAATTTTCAAACCCTAAAGTGAAGTTGTAAGGTTTGATTTTATGCATATGAGTTAGATGTATAAATTGGCTATAAAATAAGTTAATTGGGTATTAATTGGTGTTTAATTGATGTTCGTATTATTGTAGAAAATTTGATTGGAGAAAATCGCCGGTTTTGGCTTATATCGAGGAATTGAGGATTTGGGTAGCAAATCAAGTTTGCTTGGTGATTTGGAGTGATAGGTGAGTCTTTTATGCATCAAATCACTTGCCTAAATTGTTAGGATGAAATTTGGAATCCATATACAAAATGGCCCTTTTGACCGAACCCTAATTATGCAAAATGCCTAAGTTTTGTTCTTGTTTTTGGCTTATGTTTCCTTGCCTATTTAATTCAATTGTTGAAGATTATTGAGTTATGATTGTTGCCTATAAATTGCTTTCCATGTGTATGTTTATTGATAATTTCGGCAATATCAATATTACACCGAAACCATGCCGAAAAATCTGTAGGCCAACCATTTGAATGTCACCGTCGCCAGCGATAATGACATGTCATTTGAGTCAACTTTTTGGCCGCAAATGATCAAATTATATTTGTTTTCATTTTTTATCGTTAGACCTTTAGTCATCGTTTAATCGATTATTATTGATGTCTTATTAACTTTATGCTCATCCAATGGATTTTTGATGAGTTATTGATCTTGCCAATGCCATTATTTTGAAATGGTATCTATTGATGTGTTTATCACTTCTATTGATTTCGATATGATTTGACAGAGCTGCCGATCCGACAGGATAGTTGGCCTTGTGCACATTGTATTGATTGATACCCTATACTAGGACGGGATGTCCTAGTCATAAGACCCGTACAGTTTTATGTTTATATATATATATATATATATATATATATATATATATATATATATATAGTGATTTGAGATTCTCAAATATCTATGGGTGTGATATCTCTATATATGTCATTTCCATCTTGTCCATGTGATATGTGCTTCATTGATATGATTATTTACTTACAGTCATATTCTGTATTTGATTATGTATTACAGACATTCTGGCAGTTTGATTCATCTATGTCATTGCTTATTGCTTATTGATGTTCCATTATCTATTTTTATTGGTCGATGCATATTAGATTCACTGAGTATCATATATACTCACCCTCTCAC
>CANXYC010891920.1:0-10152 GCA_948193065.1 Aleurites moluccanus | reverse complement strand
CATGCGCCTAGAGCTCATGGCCCCCTCTAGGTGGAACACCGATAAAGACCCTATCGGCTGGGCTCCCAAAGTGCACAATGGACCAATGAATTTACTCTCATTAGGAGGAGCGTTCTATCCATGGGTCATGGGGTTTCAATCTCACAGGAAGCACATTGGTCGCAAGACCATCATCATATAACAATAATTCAATTCGGGTTCACAAGCAAGGACATATGAACTTGATCCAAGAATATTGATCAAGCCATTCACAATATACAGTTTATGAACATTTATGTACAATAGAATAACAAAGACCAATAAATAATTGGTTGTTTTACTTTCAAAGAATGGGAATCAAATAAAGTGTTCATACTTACCTCTTACACAAATTTCCTTAAGTTCCTTTTAGCAATCTGCCCACTTTTTAATTCTTATTCAAATTCTGAATTTCTCCTCCTAAGACATTTTCCCAAAACACAAAGATTAGGGTTCCTTCAATCAATAATATTCCATACGATTTCTATAAATTAATTATCTCAGAATCTCTATTCTTAATTCCTAACAATATCCCATTAATTCTCTTAAAGAAAAACTATATTAAATTCCATATTAAATTTCGGAGTTACTGTTCACAGCAGTTTAACCTCCAAAAATTCTCCCACATTAATTACCATTAATTTCTTCAGATCACTAGCAATAAATTCTATATACCTTGAATTTAATTATCTTAACCCATAGACTTAAATAAATCCAAAGAAAATAACCTAGGAAGAAAATTTACCTTATTTCCTTCAAACTGAGTTTTCTGCAAAACTCTGCTCAAATTGATGATTCTGCCTTAATAATAGACTAATCTAGAAGTCTATTGCATTGATCTAAGCCTTAATGCCTTAGAATAAATATAGAACAAATTTGAGAAGAAGAATGAAATTGACAAAGGAAGAAAGAAAGAAAAATCATGAAAATCGCTGCTGATTACTGGGGTTAAATAAGCCTATGCCCAGAATGCGCTAACCAGCTCGCCTCGTGAGACCTACCTCGGTAAGGCCACCTCGTCTAACCAGCTCGCTATGCCCACTTCGCATTCCTAGCTCGCACTTTCCAGCTCGCCATCTTTGATCCGACAATGTTGCCTCGCACATTCCAGCTCCCATATGCTACCTCGCGTATTCTGCCTCGCCAGACTCTCCTCGCAACTCATCCTCGCATAAGCCACCTCGGCAATGCTCCTTCACCTCTTCGCTTCTTCACGAACTGCCACCTCGTACATCTCTCTTCGCACAATGCCTCCTCACATAGTGCCTCTTCGCCAATTGCTCTTCGCCTTAGCTCTTCGCCAAAGCTCTTTGCCACTTCGCCATAATACCGCCTCGCACTGCTAGCCCGCGAAATGCCTTCTCGCTTAAGGCTGGCTCTCCATATCCAAATACTTCTAAGTTAACTCTTGCCTGAACATCCCACCTTAAGCCAGCTCACAAATGAGCTACAAAAGTCCAAACTTACCAATTATTCTTGCCACTTACAATCAACCAGCAGGAACATAACACATATCAAATTTTCACATCAAACAAATCAACATTCAGACAGTGGTGACTCTCTAAAAGTCACCCAGACTCCTGCCTCAAAGTCTGACCGAACAATCTTGATACAAAATACTCTCCACTGAGATCCACTTACCCAAAAATTTTGAAATTTTTCAGGCATCATTTTAACACACAAAGTAACATTTTTCATGTTTACCACTTCGGTTAATTCTGTATCAAACACTCCCAGTAATTCCAAACAGACACTGCATCCCTGCAAAAATTCTCAAGCAGACCAGCATTGCTCAAATAGACACAACTCATCACACACACGGAATTTTATCAAACCATTTTATAGAGTTATAGCTAAGACATAAATTAACAACTTTCATATTCTACACTTTATCAAATTATGTCTTTAAGAGCAAGAAATGATCAACACTGAATTCTACTGTAACCCAAAACAAAAGTTTTCTAAATTATTTCAATATTCTCATTTAAAATTTTAAAATTCTCCAAACATATAAAATCAATAAATACACTTCAAAATGGCAGATATTACATCGCCTATCTCCCTCTTTGCATATGCCACATCGGTAAGGCCTCTTCTCCTAATGCCACCTCGCCTAATCCTCTTTTCCAAACTCTGCTCGCCTATTTCTCTCTTCGCATAATGCCTCTTCGCTTATTCCTACTTGCGAACTGCCACTTCGCACATTCCCTCTTCGCTAAATCCTTCTTTGCATATGCCACCTTGCATATGTCTCTTCTCCAATTGCCACCTCGGCAATCTGACCTCGCCACTTCACATTGCCTTCTCGTAAATGCCACCTCGCATTTGCCGGCTTGCTAACACCAATCTCTGCTGAACTGAAACCTTTCTTCGACAACTTACACTTAACCAGCTCGCAAATGAGCTACAAACATCCAAATTTCCTGATTCTTTTTGTCACTTAAAATAGACATATAGGAGTTTAACATATCCAAAATTTAAATCACAAAGGCAATTACACAGACTATGGTGACTCTCTAAAAATCACCCAGACTTACTGCCCAAAATCCATCCGAATAGACCTGAGAAATTCCACTCTCCACTAAGTTATAATTATCCAAATCTCCTAAAATTTTACAGACAATAACACAACACAAAAAGAAACATTTCTCATGTTTACACCTTTGACTCAAAATGCCTCAGTCATTCCCAGAAAATTCAAACATACACAGATTTCCTGCAGAAACACTAAACCAGACAAATCCTGCTCAAAGAGGCATAACTCCTCACACACAGAGAATTTTACTAAACCATTTAATTGAATTGAAGATGAGACATAGATACACAACTTTTATGCTTTACACTTTATCAAATTATTTCTTTAGGATCATGCAATCAATCTCATAAAATCCTGCAACCAGAAATTTTCTGAATTCCTCAAATATTCATATCTTTAATTAATTAAATTCTTCAAACATACAATTAATTAAAATGACAAAAATTGCAGATATTACAATTCAACCTCAAGTGTGGGGAGTGAAATACCTTATTTTAAGTTGTTCTATCATTTAAAAATAGTTTGGGGTCATTTCTAGATCCCAAATAGTGGATTTCCAAAATTGCCCCCAAAGTTGCCATAAATTATAATTTTGCCATTATTCTTATTTTCAGTATTCCAAAATATTTTTCAACTCTTTCTTTTCACCATAATTTCACATAAAATTAACTTATTTAATCCCCAAAGGCTGGGTCAGAAATTGTTAAAATTTGTCGGACTGCTATTTTCCCGATAATGTAATTAACACCGACATTATCGGGGACAGTGTCTCAAAGGTCTAGTTGAGGCTCAAAAATTCTTGAATATTGCTCTCTATCATTCTCTGTATATTTCAATGATCGATTGAGCCTATTCATACTTCAATTAATAGTATATTCGTTTCTATAATCTATTATATCCGTATTATCTTCTGTATTTCCTCACTATCCATTGCTCCGTCTGCTGGGGTATTACAAAAAGTGAACATCATTTCTCTTTTGATCAGCATAGCTCTTGTGGCGATTAAAAGCCGTCTTAACCTCTCCTTGATGATAAGCATTTTCTCTAAGTTAAACTTAATCAACTCAAGACCTTCAACGCTCTTCTCACCCACTTTATCCCAATACAAAGGAGATCTACACTTCCTACCATACAAAGCCTTATAAGGTGCCATCTGAATAGTCAAATAGTAGCTGTTGAAGTAATCCAGAAGGCTTATGGTTTTCAATTTTCATGTCACGTTCCACTTTTGGGACATGATGGTCCTAGGGCACGAGTAGACCTAAAGTCATCGGAAACCCGTAGAACCCACTAACAATATCAATTTCAGTTAATTTTATCAAATTCATCCATTATTATTATAAATCTATGTAACAATTAATGATCGTGCAATTATTTCGACAGAGTTTCCTCTATAACTTTAACTTAATTCTCAATATGAATAGTACCAAATTCAATATAATCAATATCTCAACCTACAAAGAAAACACACTTCCAAATGTTCACCGACTTTTTATCCTCAACTACATAATTTCAATAACATACATAGTATTTCTATATTTCTTCCATAACATATTACAGTCACTTTATAACAGTGTCATTTCTAGCAACTCATTCATTATCACTATTGTTATCATTATCAATCATTAAGCATTACATATATTAAATTCATTCACTACTAAACTTTAGTAATAAATCTCGCTATATTTTTTTTTATCTCATTTTAATGTTAATTTTTAACACTATTCATAGAACACTTAGTATCTTAATTATACACAGTACCAAGAAGCTCTAGAGATTTTACAAATGACCTTTAAAGATTAACATCTACCTTGTTGTACTTGACGTCCCAAGTAGGAGAAAGAATGACTTGAAAAAATTATAAACCACTATGTAGTGAGTATAACATACTCAGTGAGTTACATATACATCATGATATATGTAAGGGTGGGGTCATAGTAGAGAATATGAAATGAATCAATAAATACTGTTTCATTGGAAACACTGATAAATATGTGAAAATGACAAACTAAGGGTCACATCACTGTATCACGTAATTACTGTATCACTGAATCACTATATCACTATAATACGTAAGGTGGGCCAGACCTCACGGCCAGGACAAGTCCTTTCCCAGCTAGGGTCTTGGACAATTAACCCTGCCCAGAGGGCCACTGTATACAATGCCGATGGATTTTCCTCACTACCTCATCGGTCAAGTAGTTCTGTAAAAAAGCACATATATGAAATGATGGAAATAATAGATTTCATCAGTAGAATACAAGTTGTACAAAAAAAGTACAATAGCAATACAATAATATTATCAGATTCACATTGGCATGAAGTTTCAATAGCAAGTCAAATATTTATTGGAATCATTTAGGAATAGTGAGCAATACAATAGTAGTTCAATAACAATGGGTCACTTTAGGCTTGGTTCATCAAAGAACAATATTCATTTAATTACGATGATTCATGATGTGATATGGTACATGTAAAATGATGTATAGATAACTCACCTCACTGCCAAAAGTAAAATCCACCTTACTTCCTTCACTTTGAATCCGATTCTATCTCAATAATCTCCCTTAAATCTATACATCAATTATACACACATTAGTATTCATTCATATGCAATTACACTAGTTCTAACTTTAATTCAATCAATTCTCTTCAATTCTTAACCCTAGGGTTTCACTTTGTAACTTGTTAATTTCTAATCCTGACAGTCTTGACTATTCTATCCATAGCTCATTCTACACATATCTAATTTTTGTGATTCTTTTTCTCACTTAACTTAGACATATATTACTATAACATATCCAAAATTAATATTAATCTGGATGCTACATAATTATTGGTAAATTTTCAATTTTAGACATACTTTCATGTAATCCTTTTTCGGGAAGACTCTACTTCTTTCACTATAACTCGATCCATGCTACTCCAAATGTAAAACTGTTTTACAAAAACTTAGATGACACATAAATAAACATTTTTTATGTTTATTATTTTTCTTAATTCAAATTTAAGGTCATCAAATCCTCAAAATTCAATAGTAATTCCTGCATGTATGTTAGTCCGGATCAGTTGTACTTATAGTCTAATATCTCTCTACTCACTTACAATTTAGCAAAACCCTTTTACCAAAATTTAAAGGACATATAAATCTACAACTTTTATGTTTTAAGATTTTTCAAAATTTCATTCTAAGGTTACGAAATTGGAGTTTAAAATTTCTGTTCACTTCTAGAAATTTTCAGAAATTTCAGAATTTAGAATCCTTTTTAGTATACCTTTTTTATTAACTCAATTCATAAGCTATTTAACTATAATTTCCATCAATTGATCTCAATTTAAATTTATTCTAACTAACCCTTAAACTAGAATTTCCTAATATATTAACTCTAATTAATTTCACACCAATAATCATTTCTAATACTTAAACCATACAATTAACTCAATAATTTTTTAATTGAATTCATAAAATCAATTTAACCTTTAAGTTAGAAAGATTATCTCTAGCTGGATCTTGAACAATTCCCTTATTCCTTACTCATACAACCCAAACTCCACTTCTATATACTTAAGAAGGAACTTTGAACTATTTATCTATAGAGTAATAATGAAGAACTTGAAGAAATTTAGATGAACAATGAAAAGAAAATGATGAAAATGAAGAGGAAGGAAGTGGCGAGTGGATAAGAAAAATGGATGCATATTTTTTTTTTTATTCTTGTATTAATCATATTTAAACACATTTAGGCCAATAAAAAGTTAAGTAAATCATAATTAATTGATAGATTTTTTGGTCATAATTTAATAAGAAAAACAAATAAATAATCATGTGATTATAAAGTTAGTCAAATGTTAACATAAAATAAAATATAAGGAATTAAAAAAATAGAAAAATATAAATTTTGGTGTAAGAAGGAAAATTGCATTGGAAAAGCTTTTGTATTATTTAAATATTATTTGATGTATAGTGGGTCCCACATTTCATTAAATTTTAGTATTTAAAAGTTAATCCCTCAATTATATGCTAATTCCTTTCCATTAAATCACTATTTCTTTTTAATTTAAGTTTTAATTAAATTCTATCTCCAATTATTTAGTTAATTAAACCCTAATACTTATTTAATTTAACACTACTGCATATTTCCTCTAGTTCCTAAATTTAGGTTCACTAGATATCAAAATTAAATTATAGTCTTCACTATATATCAAAATTAAATTCTAGTCTTACTCACAAATTTTATCAACTTTTGTGCCATAATTTAGTAAATATCTACTACCTGAGTTCACTTAGGTCTATATAAACTCTGGGGTGTTACAACATCATCATTTAATACTACCTTTTCCTAATTAAAAAAAAAACTTATATGTTGCATCACTAGTCTTCTTACTTCCCAAAAATCTTACTTCTTGAAAGTTTTCATGATTTCTAAAATCATTCTTTCAAACTTCTCAAACTTTGAGCTTCCCAAATTCTAAGATTTCCTATTTCAAATTTGAGCATATAAAATATGACCTCATTTTTTTTGTCTTTTAGTGAAGTAGAAGAAACATCTTGGAAAATTCCATGTAACCTTTTTTCTTTCCTTGGAGACAATTGATTTTCTTCGTATATTCAAATACATTTTCACCACAAATTCATATATAAAAAAAGACAAAAATTTAAAAATTCCTCTCAAAATTGTTTGTGATCTCTATTCAAAGTCATAATTAATAGTTGATTGTTGCGATTTGGAAAGCATCCCAAACTTCATTTTTCTTTAAATGACTAGTGTCCCTCTATCTTTTCCTTTCTCTTTTTCATTCCCCCAAATAAATCAAAGTTCGAGTTATTCTAAACATTTTGAATACTATGTATCTTAAAAATAATACCCAATCTTATTCCACCTTCACTAATTAATTAGCATTTTCTCTACCGAAACCCATAATCCCACAACCTTTTCCATCAAAACACATTTGTCACACCCCATCTCCAGTGGTGTGATGATCCTAGGGCAAAAGTAGGCATAAAGCTAACATAAACCGGTAGAACACAACCTGACCTGGATCTCATATATAACATATATCCATATCATACATACTTAGACAATCACATGAATCATGCATCATCATATAATAGTATGATTTCCTCTTGTTCCTTACCGATCAAAAGATACTTCTAACATTAATGTGGAACAAGAAAAACTCTATAAGGAATGTTACTAAGGCAACAAAAAAATATTTCACAAAAAAATATATCTACGGACCTCTAGAGTATGCTCTTCATATAAATGTAAATACATGATTACAAAATAATGATTCATCAATGAATTACATAGTCTTCTTGGGAAGAAGGAAATCAAAATTCTTTGTCTTCTAGATTATCTATATTTCAAGCTACACTATCACTTGAAATCCATAAAAGAGGGGTGAGCCTTTAACTCATTAAGATATAAACCACATTAATGCTTATAGGTATCAATAAAGTCATAGAGAATATGTATGAACTTGAGCATTTATTTCATTATACTTTTGAGAAGATCATAAAGAAAGAGATCTTGAGAATCATGGCATAAGAAATTGTATCATGACTATCATAGTTTCTTTAACTTGTGAGTGCCGACAATGAATGGCACTATTAATCATAACATTAAATATAACTCATAGAAGAATATAGTATAGAGAGAGAACGTAAGTGTATCGGTGTATCTTGTCAACTTAACTTCTCGATGTGCTTACGCAAGCACATGCCTAGTGTTTCTGGTCCCCAACTAGGAGAGACACTGATAAACAACCCTATCAGCAAGATTTTTGATGTGCACACTGGACCAATGAATTCACTCTCATTGGAAAGAGCATTCTATTTACATATGGTGCATGAATCATATAGTTTGAGCATTTTATTAAAGAAACATAATGGCCACAAGACTATCATCATATATATATATATGAATGTATATTCAATTATTCAAATAGGTATAGGTTGATCTTGGTCCAAGAAAATGATGACCAATTCATTCATGCAAATGGCTTATTTAAAAGGGTATCAATAAATCATGATTAACAATAATAAATTTATTAGGTTGATTCATGTCAACAAAGTATAAGATCATGCATAGAGAATAAAGAAAATCAACATTTATAAGGAATAACATACATTAATATAGTTCATACTTACCTCAAGTAAATCTTTGTAAAAATAACTCCTTACAACATGAAAAGCATGAATCTAATATTGTTCATACTTACCTCAAGTAAATCTTTATAAAAATAACTCCTTACAACATGAAAAGCATGAATCATGCCTTAGTCTCTTGTGGTTCCCATTACTAAATCAAAATTCTCAATATCCATAAATTAGGGTTTTTGTCATATATGATTATATAAGATAAATTCTTATGATTCTAAACATCTTTATGATTCTAAACATGATTCCTAACATCAATTTAATCAGCTCTGAAAATAAAGTAGAAAATTATGATGAATAGCTATTATTCACCCCAAAACTCTAAATCCATAAATCTTTTTTATAATCCATAATAAACACTATTTCATGCTCTTAAACAGCTATACGTAACTTATAATCATCTATTATAGCCATGTATTAACTTATCTTAAACTTAGAATTGAGTTTAAAGTAAATTTTAAATGGAGAATTCTTAAGAAATCTAAAATCTTGGTATTCTTGGAGATTTGATTCTCGATTCTTTTGTTAATGAAGATGAAATGAATGTTTAGAAAGAGAATTTAATGAATTTATAGGTAGGTGAAGTATATTTATGATGATGGAGAGAGAAAAGGGCGAAATAAATGAAGCTAAAAAAAATGAAAAAATGAGAGTCGGATATTTATAGGCTCGTGTCTTCACGGCCTTGAAGAGAGGCTTCACGGCTATGAAGGTCACTATTCATGTTTGGGTTCGAAACATTCTCACTTTCGTAAAGTGGTTATTCATGCCCATGAAGACCAAACTGAGGAAACTTGAAAATCACACAGAGAATTTTGTCATGGTGGTGAATGACATCTCACTCTCGTGAAGGATGATTCACACTCGTGAAGGATTGGCTGGTGAGAATCTCTCATGTTTCTCTATTCTAACTTGTTCAAACTCAATCAAATTCATGCGTACATATATCTATCACCTCAAATTCAATCATAACTCATCATCTCTTGATGTATAACTTTTCTATGAGTAATCTATACTCAATATAATATTCTAGATCATCTAGCATACACATACATACATATATATATATATATATATATATATATATATATATATATATATATATATATATATATATAAATATAGTTAATATATATTTATCTTTTAAGGAGTTTTAATTTCATGAAGCCCTAACCAATTTACCAGTTAGACTAATTTTTCCCAAAATTTCAAAAAAAGTTTATGAGTTTTAACCCTAACTAAGTTTAAATTCACAATCTATCAAATTACCCATTTTTTCTTCGTAATTATTCTTCTATATATATATACATTTATCCAAATTTAATAATAACTACTTCTTACCTCCCTAGATGTCCCAATACCCAAATTCTAACTTCCTCTTCCCTTCAATATCTTGTAGGTTCTTGATGTCCTTGATGAGTAGAGGAGGTTTTCCAAC
>CANXYC010891917.1:0-11749 GCA_948193065.1 Aleurites moluccanus | reverse complement strand
TCTTCATCTTTTCATCCAATGGTTTGATTTAGATAAGCCTAAAATGATACCATAGGTTTGCAAACACCATATAAGTCCATATTTCAAAGGAAAAGACTAAATTACCCTTAGTTCAACTTTGATCCTTATCCGAGCAACTTTACCCAGAATTATTTTCTACCGAGTTTAATTCTCCAACAGTAATTCAAATGACTATTCTAACCTTATTTTCATGTCCTGATATTCTATTTTACCTTCAAATATAATATTAATTTCCATAAAAGCTCAAGGGGTGTGAAATGATCATTTTGCCCTCAGTTCATTAAAAACTCAAATTTTTCTAGTTGCTTCCTAACAGCCTTTAAACCTCTTTTACTTATACAATACATCATACAATATGCACATATGTCAATTTCAAGCATAAACATATAATAACACACAACATTCAAGTCTTCGCAAAAATCCACCTCGGTTGCCCCTTTATGGTTCAGGTTCTATATTTGACTGAGGGGTTACAGGGATGTCATTCTTACTTTGTGTTGATCTGTTTGAAATGTCTATATAATTTCATATATGCTTTATTTATCAAAAAATTAAGTTTGTATAATTATAATATCTAAAATAGATATCAAATCATCAAGCAATAATCAATAATCAATAATAGTTGATAGGATTAACCCTTTGACTGCCCAAAGAATAAAAAATAAAAATAAAAATGATATAATCCAAAATCAAAATAATAAAAACTAAGGAAAGAAGGAAAATACTTAAATGGAAGAGATAAATTGCTTCTAGAAGAACTGAAAATGGGTCTGGAAGACTATTGGAGCAAGACAAAAATACTTGGAATAAGATTAAAATAAAAAACCACCAAAAATAAGTATAACCTAGCTGTGCCATTTGGGGCCCTAAAGGCCCAAATATGGGCTGCCCAAATAAACTCTCAAATATCCAAAAACAAGTTGGGTGACACCAAATTCAAAGGAAAGACCATTTTCCAACAATAAATTTTTAGGAACTTTTCCCCTTAGCTTAGAAACTTGGTTAACTTCGGGATTCTGTTAGTACCTTAAACCTTTTCTATCAGAAAGTATTCTCTAAATTTACTAAACAATGGTAGAGTAAACAAAGTACTTCATTTTAGACAACTGGAAAAGAGTGTGGGTGATGGCTCCGAGGATTGGGGTTATGGCTGGCCTATTTGCCTACAAGTATGTTTAGCATTGAAGAAGAGCTGCTTATGAAGTAATAGAATATGTGTATTCATTGCTAAAGGAGGAATTACACATTGAAATTGAATTGTAACACCCGGCAATAGTACAGTAGACAGTTAGAGATAGTGGAACACAACAATAGACATGATGGTAAATAACGAATAAATAGGCTAAATTAGTACCAAGGTATACAAAGGACATTCAATAACACAAAAAAAAAAAAAAACTTTATAATATTAATAGTGGAATTTTATAATATTTTAAGGAATTCTTTACAGAAATTATTGAGGATACTTAGGATTAAGATCCTAAAGTATTGACAAAAATAATTTGAGGACGTATATGATGTTAGAAAAGAAAATAGATAGACTATATTTTTAAGTATTGGCAGGAAAACACCGAAAATAATTATGCAGCCTAGAGGATTAATTATACATTGAATTAAAAGTTAATTAATACAGATATATGGAATATAAGAGAATTAAAATAATGTTAATTTTTGGTAAAAAGAAAGACTGAAAAAGAGATTGGAATGATTGAAAATTTATGGAATGGCAAAATTGTAAATAAGAGCAACTTCAGGGGCATTTTCGAAAACGGGCTATCTAGGACACATAATCGAACCCAGAGTAATTTTAAATGATAGAACAACCCAAAATTGGCAATTTCACTCCCCATACTAATAGTTAATTTCAGACAAAGTGAACAAAATAAATTACAAAATTTTTGGGGTAAAAATGCAAATAAGAAAAATTGTGGACAAAATTGCAATTACCAAAATTTATGGGGATCACAAGAAAAAATATCCAAAAGAAGAGACAAGGATGGCCAGCCCACATGAAAAATTCTAGATAAGTTCTCCAATTTATGGAAAAGTGGCAAATCATCTAATTTCTAGAATTATCTTCAAAATTCTCTAATTTTCAAGCTTTCCAATGACTTTGGCCTATAAATAGGATAAAGGGGGATGGCCATTTGAGACCCTTAGGGATGAAACACATATAGAGGAGTTTTCAAAAATATTTTCCCGACTCTTCCATAGAAACAAAAAAAAAAAAGGAAATTAGGTGTAAAGAAAAAGATGAAAGAAGGAAAAGTGAGGGAAATGGGTAGTCGAGTGGCTTTGAAAGAAGAAGAGAAGGAAATGATCATCCAAGTATGAGGTAAGATTCTTAAACATATTCTTTTAATTGAATTTGAAAGTGTTATAGTTTGATTTAGATAAGAATTGAATCAATTGAGCTATGGAACTTAAGAATGAACTAAGGTTAAAGGAATTTAGAAACCAGTGTTTGAAGCAGAAAATGGTAGCTAGAGTTCAGTGGAATGAATGACTGAATTTGAGAATTATCAAAACATGAAAGTAGTATATAAATGTGTTAATTATATGTCTACAAAATTAATTTGGAAAATTCGAAGTGAGGAGAGAGTAATTGAACAAAAATCGTGACTGAACAAAATTAGGTTTTCTGGAATTTTACTACTGTGTATTAATTTTTTTAGAATGATAGAAATAGAATTAGAATAAGTATTCAACATAAAAAGTGTTCATTTATGTTTTATATATATTCTTGTAAAAGGGTTTTTCAATTGGATTTGTGCTTTATGAGATATTGAGCCATAAGTGTAGACTGCCATAATTGACTGATAAACAAAATATAGGTTATTAATTTCTATTGATAAGGGGTCTTAAAGTCTAAATTAAGGAAAGTGTAAAAAATTTTAAATGTTAATTTATATGTTAAATAAATTTCTATAAAATTATTTTGCAATTGATAAATCATGGATTGAGTTATAGATAGAGGAACAGGGTTTGCCTGGATAGGAACTGCAGAATAGTAGGCTCAATTTTGATGAATTGTTTAGAATGATGTAGTAATCAGAATGAATTGAAATTTGGATATGTTATAATATTATATGTCTCTTTTCAATAAGAAAAATAATTATAGTAATTGGTTAAGTATAGATTGAGATATAGATAAAAAAAAAGTACAGACTGCTAGAATAGGATTGCAGGCAGAATGTAGGGCAATAGGGCTTGTTGTAAGACTAAGTTTAAATTGACACCATAAATTGTATAGTAGTGGGATTAATGTGATTTTTGGATATGTTAGAAATTTATATGTTAGTTTTAAGTAGGAATAATAATTAAATTAATTAGATAAGTATAGAAAGAGTTATGGAAAATAGAACACAGCTTGCCAGTGAGAATTTTCATATAGGCTGAATTTAGAAATTGGGAGAATTTTTAGAATTTTTTTAATACATGTATAATTAATGTAATTTTATGATAATTAGTATCTAAATTGGAATTAATTGGATATGTAGAGTTAATAATGAATAAAAGACATGATAGAGACTATGGATGCTAAAACCTGGAACCAAAGAAAGAGGAAAAAGAAGGGATATCAATAGAAGTACTAAGCAAAGGTGAGTTATATGTACGTCATTATGCATATTCTTTAATATATATCATGATTCATTGTATTTGAATAACCATTCTTCATTGAGAACCGAACATATCTTTGTGTAACTGTAAAATAACCAAGCCTAAATTTGATTGTAATAACCCGATATACTCCATTTTCATGATTGTTAGAAAGAGGTTTGAAGTTTAAATCGGGTAGAATTTTTTTAAAAATTTATTTAAGTCAAGTATGTGTTATATTTAATTAGAAAAACTTCAAATAGAATCCTAAGGCAACTTAAGAAATTTTCTTAGCCAATGAAAGGGGAAGGATTAGAGGAAGAACAAATGAAGTGAAATAAAACCTTCTAAAGGATATCTCATCCGAACACCATTGACTCAAAGATTTTTTAATAAATTGTAGGAAAATCCAAATTGAGAATTTATTTTTCCTACATCAACTTAAGATATTAACAACAAAATAAAAATATGTTTAAGGTATTAGAACTAATCTAGGGTGCCTAAAAAAAATAAAAATAAACTAAATATAAATGAAATAATTAGTAAAATGGTGATTAATTAACTTAATTAATTATAATTAAAATCACTAAAAAGTCAACAAAAGAGGCTTAGAAGACCCAGCCATTTGAAGATGATAAACACCAAACTTTTCTTTCATCAATTAAGCTCCTCTATTTATTCATCAAACCTACCACAAAAAAAATATGGAATTAAGTAATTAAGGAATCATGACTTCATCATGCTTATGTCATAATTGTATTCAATTATCTTTTCTTTTAATTAATTATCTAATCATCTATTGGCTAAAGAAAATAAATGATATTCTATATAAGAAGATGATAAATAAAATTCTACTCAAACCTTCCTTTGGTGGCCAAACCTCTCCATCTCATTTCCTCCAAAACTTCTTTAATTTTAAGTTTCCAAAACATTTCTTTCTCTCATTAAATTAAGGTGGCTGTCATATTAGCTTAGTGGGGTGATGGAAATAAAGTATTTGGGAAGTTAGGTGTTGGAAAAATAAGAAAGAAGTAGTGGTGTTAGAGGTGGGAAGCAAAGAAGATTGAAGGAAGCTAATTAAGCAAGGTAACTACCTTAATCTTCCTTAGCTTTTCCTTTATTTAATTTGGAAATAAGAATTCTTGCTTTAATGATTTAATAGAAAGCTGAATTAGGGTTTTGAGAGTAGTATAAGATGCTGGAATTTTTAAGTAAATAAATTAATAGAAGTTAGAGTGAAGTTAAGAAAGCATAAGGGAGGTAGAGAAAGTTTGAAATTCTTGGAAAGGTAAAAATCTTGAGGCTAAGCAGAATTTTGGAATAGCCATTTTGTGACCTTAAAGTGATCAAATGAAAATTATCAAAACATAAAAGTTGTATCTTTATATTTTAACCAAGTTTTCTTGAAAAATCTCTGCAAAATATTATGTAACTTATGAGATATATGGTCTTGAGTAATACTGACTCAAAACCAGATTTAGAACCAAACTCAAAATTATACAACCCTGAATCCTCTAAATTTAAAAATCTTACTGTCTGAATTAGAACAACATCAAAACATGAAAGTTTTTCCTTTAATCTTATCTAAAATCTTATGAAAACATAATAGTATTTGGAGATGTATAGAATGAGTTGCAATAGAAAAAGTAGAACCGGCCAGATTATTTTTTTAGGGTAGTTGGCAGAATTACATGGTGAGATTTGAAAATTTGCTATAAATTTGATAGTACTCAGAATGACCTAATTTTTGGATATGTTAGATTTCTATGTGTCTAGTTTCATTAGGAAAAATAATCAGAACTATTGAGTTAGTGAAAGTCAAAATATGTCCAAAAGAGACAGGGCTGCCAGAAACTAAAACCTAAAGAAAACATAAATGAATAAGTAAATTTTAAGGAAATTCATTTGCCAAGTTTATTTAATGCAATTTTAGCATAAATGGAACTCTAAATTGAACCTTTGTGTGTTATAGCTTCCAAGGCCAAAGCGAAAGATAAAGATGAGGGGGAGCTATATGATCACTCTTATTGTTTGTGTTGAATAAAGAAGGAGTTTCATTTTTGCTTTTTGTTTCCAAGGTGAGTAACACATATATATCTTTCCTTAGTTGAACCTACATTATTCAATCATGTTCCAAGCTCATTGTTTATACCATGATCCTATCTTATGAATCTCATAGATATTGCTATTGCTATCCATTGCTTTCTAATTGATTATTTGAACCTTGTAAAACCATTATCTTGGTGTATTTGAAATATAAAGTTCTTGATAATATTCTTGGTCAGTAACCAAAATTTTCTATATGATCATGATTAACCTTTGAAGCATTGTAACCATGATAGACATTGGAATCACTTGTTCCTTTTGAATTAACTATCATATTTGCTATACTTACTTACTTGATATCATTTATTGGAAAGTTCATTCTATAACCAAACCTCATTATTTAATTCTTCATTGCCATGCTTTATGCTTATAACCTTCATTGGTGTGAGCCTTTCATTGATTTTTGACATTGATATTGATGTACCTGATATGTGATCAATGACAGACTACTTATTCGATGGAGTAGTTATTTTACATCGGGCATTGTGCATAATATTTCAGTGATCCTCGGCTGGTAAAGGTAGGTTCCAGCCATGCGGTCTGATCATCCGTATGACTTCCATAAGACATGTTATTAGGATATATAGCCTCTGTCTATATTTTAGTAGATTTTGCTATCTGTCATTGCTATATGAGCATTTGGCTTGATATATTATTATATGAGCAATTGTCTCAGCATACTGATATTGGAGTATTTGGCTCAACTTATTTAATTGATACAAGTTCTATGTGATTAATCACCCTTTACATTCTATTGTTTCATTGAGCACCAACTTGACATACTTGTCACCCTTATTGGATTCCAGTAGCTGAATTCTTATTATTTATCTATTCATGGGACATGACTATTGCCATTCATATTATTCATTTATTATTGCCCAATTGTTCCTTTTACATTTCTAACCTTACCAGGGAAATGCTATATATGTTATTAATTGAGTATCATCTCATTTTTCTATGGTTTATAATTTTTTAGGTGTCAGTAGATAGTAGCGGTTCTAGCCATATTTCTTCTCCGGTGCTGAGAACCCTTATTACTTATGTAAATTCGTTTTTGGTTTATGTTTCAATTAGTGCTCAATAGTTAAAGATATTAGAGTTAGTAATACTTTATATGTAAATTATAATAATTCTAACTCAGTGTAAATATACAATTTGAAATATCCAGTGAAAATGAAATATGATTATGGGTTGCTTTATTGAAGTGTTACGAATTATTTTGATTCCTGGTAGATTTGGAGGTTAAGGATGGAAGTTTAGAAGTGCCATTTCTTCTACAGGTTGTATGATTGATATTGTAGAAGAGAGGGACATGGGTCCCGGGTATTAGCATGAATTTATGGGGAAGTTATGGCAAAAATTTTCTAAGAATTAGTGCATTGGGTTTTACGGGTTTAGGGGGCCTTACGTTTACCTACACCCTAGGACCGTCACATTTCTTGAAGAGGGGGATGTGACATTGATGAATTGATGTTGACTTGATATTGATATATAAATGGATACCTATAGAGATTTACTGATTACTGAATATCATTGAACTTTATTATTGCTCCATTGGCCCATTATACATATTTGTATAGCAGAGCTACTATACCGATGGGGTAGTGAGGGGAAAACCATCGACATTGTTCAGAGTGACCTACTGGACAGGGCTAAATATTCGGGACTCTAGTTGGGAAGGGACTTGTCTCAGCCGTAAGGTCTGGCCCGCCTTTCATAATACGGTGATATTCGATTATAGTTACAGACCCTCTATGTTTGTTATATGAACATGACTGGTTCCCTTTATACTCCAGTATTATTGAATATTATTACATAATAATTTGAATCTACTCCATATTCGATTCCTTGTTATTATTACTATTCATTTCATATCTTCTACTGTCACCCAACTCCTATATGTAGCATAATGTACATGAAACTCATTGAGTATTTTATACTCATCATTTAGTGGTTTATTATTTTACAGGGAAATGAATTAGTGATGGTGGATTCCAAGTCATTCTTTCTCTGACTTGGGACGTCCAGAACTTCAAGGTAGTAGAAATAATTTTAATAAGTAATTTGAAAAATATTATAGAGCTCCATAGTATAGTTTTTAGACAAATATATGATATAACTGAATTTAGGTATTTAATGAATATGTGGGAATGATAGTCAAAGTGATGAAATTAAAATGTAATCTGATATGTTATTGAACTTTATTCGATAAATAATATAATATGAGTAATACTTAAGTGTCTGATAATGAATGATACTGCTTAATGTGATGTGATTTGATATGAAAAAAATTTATAGAAGTATTATATATACCAAATGAAATATTGAGTTGAGGATATATGGTTGGTGATCATATTGCAAGTGCTAATTTTTTTATGTAGGTTGAGTAATGGTTGAATTTGTAAAATTTATACTATTCATATTAGATGGATATAATAGAGGAAACTCTATCAGAATTTTTGTGAAAATAATAAATGGATTTAGATTATTATTAGATAAATATAATTTAATTGATAAATTGGCATTGTAATTGGGTTTTACGAGTTTCCGGTGACCTTAGGTCTACCTGTGCCCTAGGACTATCACGGCCCCTACAATGGGACGTGACATGAATAATTTTAATTTTTATTATCAGTTTGTGGAAACACACTTACTTGGCTTAGAAATAAGACCAAGTTAGGTATTGTGGTTCCTTTTGATGATAACTTGAATTTTCACAAGATAATATCCTTTCTATTGAAAAAGGAAAAAAAAAATTATAAGCATCAAAATTTGAATTAAAAAAATCGGTTCCTGTCATTTTTTAAGTGATAGCAAATGAAATTACAATTGGAGTTGGTCTGTATGAGATTTCACATTTAGCATGTGATGTTCCTCCCCTACAATTGAAGCTTACTGGATTTAATGCCTTTTGTTGCTCTCATCATCTCTTCATTATTATCTAACTTTGCTCATTGTGCATGGTCATTATCTCCACTTGATTCATAAAATGGTACAAGAAAATGATAAGCAATTCATCTAATTAATTATTTTTCATTTTTTAAAGTTTTTTTAACATTATTTGATTGATAATTATATTCATTGTATCATCACAGCAACATGAGCTATGCTTTTTATTTATCCCTTATATGTTAATGCCATGCAATCAAAGATGTTGTTTTTGTCATTTAGTTAAATGAATTATCCATATTTATCCACTATGTCAATGAAGAGAATTTATCAAAAAGGTTAGATGTTGGTCTAACAGAAGCGTGGGTAATATGAATTCTAAACTTTTTAAAATTTAATGCTGCTAATAATGAATGAACCAATATACGTATCAAGCATCAATTAAATTCATGTGAAAAATACATAAACTATAAGAAGAAGAGAATGAGTAATCTAATTACCTCTTGTAGCGTAGAAACTACTCTCCAATTCTTCAACCTAGCGCTTTATATGTGAAGCCTTTTGTTTGTCCACACGAACCCACACTAATCAAGCTCTTCCTTTTATACTTAGGTTGACTTTAATCTACTCTCTAATAAACCCAAAGTGGATCAACAACCTTTCTCTTGTACATTTTAGAAGCCTTTGGGTTATTGTTGTTTTGATTTATCAATTGCTAAGACAATTTACATGTAATTGGTTCTTTCTCAAAGAATTAGAAAGAAATGTAGAAGATGAAGATGGTAAAGAAGAACTTTTCTTCTTCACTCTTATTTTAACTTCTCACTCTATCTCTATCTCTCTAAACAATTACATGGGAAAAACAAATGAAAGTTTCAATCTTTCAAATCAATCTCTTTCTCAAAGAACCCTAGAAAGGAAGAAGAAGAATAAGAAGATGAAGAAGGACTCTTCTTCTCCACTCTCTCTCTAACTACTCTTTCTACATTGGATATAAAAATAAGATGATCAAGAAGAAGACTTTTTTTTTCTTTACCACTATCAAATCTCTATCTCTCTCTAATTCCTCCTTTTCTTTTTATCTCTCCACCTCTTTCTAACTCTTAGTTGTAGGCGGGAGATAAAAGTTGACAATAATGACAATGATCATTCTTTATCTCCCACTTACTTTGTCAATTACCTTTTTGTGCTTTTAGAATTAGTGAATTTTTCTCTAGACCTAGCTCATCATATGGACTTGGAAGATCAAGCCCAATAATTGTGCTAGGATTTTTCACTAAGTCCAAATAACTCTTTTCCATGATAATTGTGGACTTAGGCCCATATCTCATGTAAAAGTCAATTTTTGCTTCTTTGCAATTAGGTATATTTAAGTCATTCCTATTTATGTCTCACATATTCAAACTTAATTAATATAAACCACATTTAGATTGAAAATTTTCAATTAAGTATTCCCATTTATGTCTCACATATTCAAACTTAATTAATATAAACCACATTTAGATTAAAATTTTTCAATTAAATATTCCCATTTATGTCTCACATAAATTAAGACTTAACTAATATAATTCATAATTTGGATTGAACTTTAGAACATACTAGAAACCTTGAAAATTTAATTAAAAGTTAATCTTATTACCACAAATTAATTAATTAAATAATTAATTACCGTAATCTTTAGCTCGATTGGTTCAAGTCTTGTTGTGTGTGACTTTCTTGGTTTATATCTAATTAGCAATGGGAGTGAAAAAAAAAACACTTTTCTCTACTAATTATGGAATTCCCATTCCAAGTGAGTTCCGTAAGTTATAAGTGTAGCATATCACGACTACCTAATTAGAGATGAATGTTTATAGTTGATTATTTAAATTTCGTGGACCATCGTTTGTAATTATCATGCACTAGAATCCCTTCATTAAAGATCTCAATCTCGACTAGATCATAAATTATGTCAAACCCTAATGTGCCTTGATTATATAACCTCATCTAGGTTCTAATTCTTGATATTATTGGTTTCCTACTAGAAATTTTTTTTCCAGTGACTTTGACTTTTCTAGCCAGAAACTTTGGTATCAAGAATAATTAGATAGCATAGGATCTTATCATCATTTAATTGAGGTAATAAATTCCATCTTAGATGATAACCTATCTCCATACACAACTAATTAAGGCCATCACCTACTATATATTTGTACATAGCTAGCACAACTATGTAAGCAGTAACAAATTCTAACCATATATTGTAACACCCTAGCTTAAAGGCTTAAAACCTAAGTTATAAAGGGGTAAAGCTAAGGGGTTTCTCATTTATTTATATGTTATGTATGATGCATGATTTTGCTTCAATTGAATGAATATGTATGTTTTAGACAATTCTACATATGTAAAAGTACATCAAAGTTTGTTAAGAAGAAATTGGAAGAAACTTGAAATTTTGTGAACTGGAGGCAAAATAGTCATTTCGCACCCCTTCGAGTTCTTATGTAATTATCGCCATATTTAGAAGTAGAAAATGATTTAAGGGAATGTAAATGATGTTATTTAGTTTATTTGAAGATTTGATGGAAAAATAAACCCGATTGAAAATTTTACCGGGTAAGCTCCTCAATTGAGGCGCTTGAGGTGCTTCGGTTGAACTAAGGGCATTATGGTCTTTTCCTTTGAGGTATGGAATTATACTATGTATGCAACCTTATGACAATAGTTTAGTCTTGATTAAATCTATCCATTGGATCAAATGATGAAGAAATGGACGGTTGTATCAATAGGTTAAAAATTTGCTACCATAAGCTAAAAGCATTGGATTTTTGCCATTGGTTTTTGATTTGGTGTGGCAAATGTATGTGTTAGCCACCAATGTTGAATTTGGATGGACAAATTACATTAAAGTAAGCAAAATGGATGGTTGGATGGCTAGGTTTCACCAAAGTTACCATGAAACCTTAACCATTGGATCAAACCTTAGATATTTGAATAGATTTTTACCACAACTTCACCATTGTCATCTTTTAAAAGCTTAAAAGTTGCAGAATTTCATTGTTCTTCACTTTAAAGTTTCGGCCACACCATCCCACCACCAAATTTTATGGTTTTCTTCCATTTTTGGATGAAATCATATCAATTCCATTAGCCT
>CANXYC010891875.1:0-33145 GCA_948193065.1 Aleurites moluccanus | reverse complement strand
ATTGTTGGAGTTTATTGAAAGCACTTATTAGATTAAATTTGTTCAAGTACTCATAATTTAATATATGCTGATTTTTTAATGTTTTATTAAAAAATATTACTGAATATTTTTGATGTATTAAAATATTTATATTTTAATTATGTTTGGTTGATATTTTGTGTGTTTGAATTTATTAATATTTTTTAAATAATTTTTTTTTATATATATTTTTAGCTATTATTTATGAATTTTATAAATATAAATAAATTTAGTAATACAAAATTTAAGCGGGGAACGGGGATCCCCACGGGGATGGGGATGGGGACTAAATTATCCCCGTATGTGAAATGGGGATGGGGATGGGGATTCCCCGCTAAGGCGGGGGTGGGGATGGGGATGATTCCCCCGCCCCCGCCCCCGCCCCCGCCCCGCCCCATTGCCATCCCTATTACCATGGAAAGGTTTTTGTAGCTAAATATTTTAGCGACAATTATACATGTGTCATCCCCTTTACCGATACAGAATTTAGCAATGCATCTCTTTTTATCGGTTACATTGTTAGTATATTTTTAGTGACGCATATAGTTGTTGTGGTACATATATAAGTTATGTTTTAAGAGTTATTTAAAAAAAAAATTGGCAATATATAAATAACTGTTTAAAAAATTAAGGTTATATAGAGTCATCTTTTTTTTTTTTTTTTTTGTCATTGTATTCTTCTAAATTCCAATTAAAAATAATTTAGATTAACATATATAATATATATATTTTTTATTTTTTAGTTGACTCATATATATTCTTTTTATTAATATTTAAAATATCAAAAATAATATTTAAATTTAATAAAATAATAATAATAATAACATATATTAAAATATTTTCCAAAAATATAAGTGAAAAATAATCAAAATTTACGCAATTAGCATAGACACGCGACTAATTATACAAAATTTAATGTATGAAATGAATCATCGAATTTTTTACTATGTAAGCTTGTTCAATGCTACCCATCCTCATCGTTGGAGCTTCATAATAAGCGGTGGTGCCAAAAATTTCAGTAAGCGTAGTGCTTAAATAAACAATAATTATAAAAATAAACAATAAAAAAGCTAAAATCATATATAAAATAACATTATCAAATAAAAATCATAAATTATTAAATAACGAATAAATTATATATATAATATGTTTGAAAAATAAAATAATGTAAGAACAATTTAATATTTAATGGTTGCCCTATTGTTAAGGCTCTTGCTAAGATTTACTGCTTGAATTATAAATTTTGTTCCCACTTCCCACGAGTTCTTGGCTTCATGTGTTATATTTGATTTTGACAATCTTATTATATTCTTCAATTAAAAAAAAAATAAAAGGGAGAGGAATTCACACATAAGTTTGCAGGTGATGAAAGAAATGAATAAAAAAAAGTATATATATATATATATAGTAGAGGGTAATGAAATATGAAAAACTAATAAAAAAGAGATATTTTAAGTGCCATGAAAATAAAAAGACATAAAATTTATTATTATTTTTTAAATTTGTAACATTGTTCTTTCAAAATTTAATATTAAAATTTTTAACTAGATAGAGTAAAATAAAATTTCTTGTAATAATGAGATCAATTTAAAAATTTCAGTGGAATTTTAAATTAAATAATTATAAAATTTTAAATGTATTTACAAACAACTTTTAAATGTTAGTGGTAGTGGGTTGGCTGCAACTACACGTTTCTATGTTGCTGCCACAGTTTATAGTCCTGAGTTCACATCAAGACATACTATAAAAATTTATATATTGTTAAAGACAAAATATATATCTTGTAAGCACTTAATATAAGTTTAATTGCTAATAACTTCCAAATTGATTGAGCTAATATAATATTTATATGTCTAAAAACAAAACCTTTATTCAAAAGGTGATCATAAAGCCACACCGAATACATTCAAATGCACAATTAATACTCCATTATGCAATCAACTCCTACATTAATTCAACACATTTTCCTCCACTAGTAATTAGCTTAGCTAGCATAATTCATTAATTAAAATGCCGGTGAACCGGTGGCAGGAGCATCCACCACCAAATTGAGCAAGCTATTCCAGTAATTTCCTTGGTCTTGATCAAGATTAATATTCCCATGGAAGCTTTCACTTGTAGCATTTTCTCCAACTATGGAAGAGTTATAGACTATAATATCAGAAAGTCCATCCATAATATTAATCCCATTTTCATTTTCATTTGCTGCCCTAAAACTGTCCATAACCCATGCAGTACTGTTATTATTATACGTACTACTCATTTCATGCACAGTTATTTCTTCATCTATAATCTCTCCTTTGCATGTCCTATTATTATTGTTGCAATTAGTGAACTGAAGCTGCTGAGGAATAATTAATGAGTTCTCTTGCTGAAACCCAACCACGGGAATTGCTAAATAATTTTCTGAGAAATTTAATGTGGATGTTGGAGACTCAAGCGTGTCGCCGCCACCAGAGACAAAAGACATACCAGAAACCATTACTTGCCATGCTTTGAGTACGTCAAGACACTTTGGTCTAAGTGGCGGAGCAGCTGCTGCAGTTGTGGCGGTGGCTTTGTTATTAGACAAAGAGAAGCCAAATTGATTGTGAAGAGGTTTTGATACTAGTTTGGACTCGCGGACCAATCTGGCTTCAGCTTCTAGGCGAGCACTCTCCCACTGAGCTATGTGACTTAAATTGGCAGCATCCTTAGAGTTGCCGGTGCCGGAGCCAAAGGCGTCCGCTTTTGGTTTGTGGGTCACCGGATCTATACCCATTTTATCTAATCTTTTCTTGAGATGTGTGTTCCAGTAGTTCTTGATCTCATTATCGGTTCTTTTGGGCAAGTAATTTGCTATAGCAGACCACCTAAGCACAAACAAAGAAAGATTCAGTCGTTTTCAACATTGAGAAATTACACTATAAATTTCAAACTTTAATTTTACTTAACCAAAAAAAAGCACTTTAAGACTGTATGCCTGACAATGATTATGCCTGACAATGATCATATGATAGATAGTAATTAGTATATCTACAGTCAAGACTCTACTAGAAATCAATTAGTTTGTGACAACTTTTTGGTGATGATGGTGAATTTGGTCAAGTTAGACCAATGAACCTTTGGATGTAACCTAGTATTAAAATCAATTTTAGAAAAAAATTCTTAGTGTATATATCTATATAATAAAATAAAATATATAGAGTAAAAAAAAATTGCGTATTTTCACTTGATAAAAATAGACAAAAGAATCACAGTTGTGAGATTTCCAGTTCATATACTGATGAGAGTTATATTTAAAAAAAAAAAAAAAAAAAAGTCAAAGTGGTATTTAATTATCAATGATGATAATTTATGACATCATGTGTGACCTATAGGATGCTTCTATTTTCACCTTCTTCATCATGCAGTCTCCAGTTATGAGACCTAGAAATTCCAAACTAGCAAGGGCTAAGAAAAAATTCGAAAAATCAGAAATACAAATGAAAACTGAACAAATTTTTGAAAAATTTAACCAAACAAGTAGATTTGGGTGTAGTTTTTAATCTATAAAAATTAATAGTAAACTGAATCAATCAAAGAAAGTTATAAATTTATTAGATGTAAGAATATGTGTATTAAGAAACAAATATTCTTGGAACAGTCTAAGCTTTAGACTAAACTAACATAAGAGCTCTATATGTCAATAATGATTAATAAGAAAATAGAGGAAAATTTAACAGAGTCAGAAATAATAAGATCACCAGCTTCGCAAACCACAGTATTATTGATAAGTGAATTGAGTCCGTATTGCGACAGTGATATAATTTAACCGCTAAATCACAAAAAAAAAAAAAAAAAAAAGAAGAAGAAGAAGAAATATATAAAATATATATATGAGAGAAAGAGGGTAGTTAGAGTTGAAAAATATGTGACAATGATCTCACTTGTTTCCAAGAAGAGCATGGAGTTGAATAATGGTCTGTTCTTCCTGCAAATTGAACTTTCCTCTCTTGATATCTGGTCTCAAATAGTTAGTCCATCTAAGTCTGCAGCTTTTTCCACATCTTTGAAGTCCTATACAACAAATTAAAAGGAGTACATGTCAATAGAAAATATTGTTTCCCAATTCCTACCAATAAATCAGAAGAGTAAAGACAAAGAAATATTAAATCATATGCAGATGAGACTTTGGTTCAGTGATACTAAGATCATTTATATGACTATCAGACTACGAGTTCAAATCCCTAGTTAGAATCAAATCAACCCAAAAAAGAAATAAATAAATCACCAGCTTTTGCAGGCAGAGCTTGCCAACTTCCATGGCCATGTTCTTCTATATAAGCCAAGAGCTTTTGATCTTCTTCAGGAGTCCATGGTCCTTTCTTTAGTCCTCCTTTTTCACAGCATGGAGATCGAACCATCTCTTTTAATTGTTAATTTCCTCCAACCAAATATAGAAGCAGACTATATATATATATATAGGGAAATGATATGAAATCTAATATCAAGACAGCTTAAGCCAAAAGAATGCTCAGTGAGATTGTATATATATAGATGATGATCACAAGGCTAGAGGTGCTATTTACTTTTTTCTTTTTCTTTTTTTTTTATAATATACTTCTTACTGTATAGAAATTCATTTTGGATTTTTTAGAATACGCATATGAAAAATGAGAGTTAATTAATTAATTTTTATTTTATTTATATAACTTTTGGTGTGCAATTAATAAGAAGGCAACAGCTATATATATATATCATTCATTGCCTTTCTGCAGCTGATATAAAACGTTACAGCAATCTAATTAATTTCTTATGACAATTTCAATGTAAATAATTAGTTGTATATTAGCTGATGCCTTAACCTAAATGTAAAGGCGAAATTATCTACATGGAATATATCATTTAGTAGAAATTATGAAGGAAAAATGAACTATAATAATTTGAATCTTTGAATTTTTATATTCAATTTGTTTGGCAATCCAATTGCAAATTGGAATTTTATTGCCAAATAAGCTGCAAGTAGCAGCTTCACATAAAATCTAATTTGGCATCCAAAATTCATTAGTTCTTATCAGTGTCAAATACTCAATTAATTAAAAAACTCTAAGTAAATTGAGATTTTGAATTTTTAAGTTGAGGATCTAAGTATCCACATTATGAAACAAATATTTACATATTATTGATGATTAATGATTATTAAACTTCAATTATATCAATGTTTATATATATTATAATCACTAATTTTAATTCGTCATCACAATTTGTTCTCTAAATTTTATCCTTGCTACAATAACCAAGTTAATTTCATATATATATTCCCTCCGTTTATGAATAAGTATCGTTTTAAAGAATTTTTTTTTTATAAACTATTTGGTATCCAGTTACTATATTAGGTGTCGACTATCCAGATTCGAGCCAAGTAAAATCACATGAGTGGCAAAACTCTCCTTACCGAATTTTTAACGCAACCACGTATCCAAAACTCGAACTCAAAACCTCTGTTACATTAATATTTTTTTTCAATTTTAACCTTTAATTCATACTAAATTTAATTATTATAAATATTTAATTTCTTTTATAACAAGGGCATTTTGGTACATAATTTGTTTACTTTAAATGACTATTATTCATAAATGGAGGGAGTGTATATATATATATATAAAATTGCAAAAACCTTAATATCGCTTTTTTTTTTTTTTTTTTTTTTTTTGTGTGTATGTAAAATTGTCTTAATTATAGAATGCCATTAAATTCTTAATGGATTTTCTTGCAATAAAATTGTAGTTCAGTAATTAAATTGCAATTGCTGAAATTTTGTGATTATAATGAAAATGAATGTAAGATTTAATGATTATTATTAGTATCAATTGCCCATTAATTAATAATATTGATACTTCTGTGCTTCAAAAGACGATAATTTATTGGTTGTGTTTCCAATAAATCTTTCAAAATTCTTAACCTAAAGTACTTACGTTCTTAATTAATTAACCTTATTCATCCTACAGAAGAATATTTATGTGAATATAGAACAAATTCAAATTGTATACTACATGATAAAAGATAATATATAGTTTATGCAGAAAATTATTCATAGAACATCAACGTAAAATGATTTTTAATATTCTAAAACAAAATAATTAAAATAAAATTATTTTAAAGTGAATAAATACTTTTTGGAGATGCTTATTTCTAATTTTTTATTATGGTAAAGCTAAAGCTATTGTTCTTATTGTCTATGCACATCCCTATGGCTTTTAAATATTTTAACATACAAACACTAAAGAGTCAAAATCCCTAATATTGGCAGATTTTTTTAGCCTTATAGTAATTTTTAATTAACTTATAGATATAGAAAACTCTAATTTGGATCATTTGTTCCATGGGATATCTTATCTTCTATCTCATATATATTTTCATACGCCACATCAATTTTATTTATTTTTAAATATTTTAGCCGCCAATATTTTTTAAGTAATGTGACACATAAAGAAAATATATAAAAAAAGAGATAAGATACCAAATAAGATAGATATTCTAGATTAAGAAAATTTGGTCTTTAAAAGTCAAAATAAATTTATATAAAACAAATAAAAGCGTGAAAGAAATTAACTATCAATTAGTCTTTAATTTAGTGGTATAAAAATAGTTTCTAAAATTAAAAGTCACGATATTTAATAAAACTAAATTTATTAGAAAAAACAAAAAAGTAAGAAATTAGGCGTATTTTAATTTCTGATTGTAGTTAATAGTTAATAATTTGATATAATTAAAAATGGGCTGGATACGGGTAAATAATACCAAAAATTACTAAATTCATATTTATTTATAGTTTGTTTATAAAAGATTGATTTAATATAAATGAATCACTAATTGAATTTTATTCTTTTATTGCAATAAGGTATAATTTTGAAGCAATTTTAGTTTTAATAAGCATATGTGATATCGCTATTACTCAAATAAAATAGATAAAGGAATTGATTTTTTGGGTACATGTAGACTCTATATATGTTAACTAAAATTTAAAATGTCCAATTGAGCAGTTATATCAACATTTTGATATATTTATAATAAAAATAAATAAATTCATATCATATTAGAATAAAAAATAAAATTTAGTGATTTATTTATATTAAATTAATATTTAATAACCAAATTAGAAATAAGCGCAAAATTTAGTAACTTCTGATTTCATTTACCCTCTGGATACTCACATATAAAGTTTTTATTTTAATAATTATTTTTCTTATGAAATTTTTTTTATATATTATCTAAAATAAGAAATCTCATAAAATAAGAGAGGCTCAATAAAAAATTTTAAAATTAATTTAAAAATATAAGAAGGAAGAGAATCTCATAAAATAAGAAATCGGACTTAGTAAGACCTGATGGACCTCCTAAAAATATAGAAAAGATCAGAAAATAGGAGAAACCAAGCTGTTGGAAGCTGCTAGACTCTGGCGAACCAACATATGGTCCCCGAGCGGCTGCTTGGTTTTGATTTCGTGCTCATTTTCGATCTGTAGACTCATTTCACATATTGGTCTTTTTTAAATCGTTTTCCACATCAATAAATAACTATTTAGGATAAAATACTTCAAAAGATGAATAAATAATTCATAGATCTTCTTTCCATAAATTGTATAAAAAAAAACTTAGAATTTATGAAAAAATTTTATCTACTGAATTTAGAAATTTATCTCATACGTTGAACTAGTAAATAATAAGATATTTTAATAAACATAATTCTTTTATTTATTTTCAGTAAAAAATACTAATATTATTTATTTTATATATTTTTATTTTATTAGATTAGTTTTTGGTACGAATTTTTCAGAATTTATACTGCAAAATGAGGTGGAATCTTGGTTAGCAAAATATGCTCGTAATGAGCTTCAATTTGTCAACAATATGGCGCAAAGGAGGTAATTTATTTAATAAAAAATCCGATCTTTTAATTTGTATGATTAAAATTTATTAAATTCACTTAAAAATTGAGTAATTTTTAATAATTTCTAAATTTACTGTTTTTCTAACTAATTTTATCAATATTTTTTTTCATCTTTATTTTTTAATTAACTTATTTTATATTAATTTATTTATATTTTTCTAATATAATTATTTTATAATTATATTTTATTTGAAATAATTAGTGTATTAAAAAAAATTATATATATTTAACATAATATTTTTCTTATAACTAGATAAATTGACAAGGCGTGCTTGTGCCCTATGTAACAACAGATATTCCATTAAACTGTTGCTTAGACATTTATGTTGCATCCTCCTAACCACCAATTGTTACTGAGCTAAACGTTACCGTGCAATGCGATTTTTTTTTTAAAATGAAAAAAAATCAAATATTCTAGACACAGGAATTATTAAATATAGGGGGCATTTGGGTGAGAAAAAATCGAACCAACCTAAAATGGTCAGTTCAATTTGATTTAATTTTCAATTCGATTAGATTTGATTTTTTTCAAAAATATTTAAAATAATTGAATCGATCATATATATATATTGTTGAAAAAAATAAAAAAAAATGAATAATCGAATCAAAATATATCGGTTTAATTTTATTAAATTAATTTTATAAAATTTAAATTTAATTTAATTTTTAAAAATTTTAATTTAATTAATTTAATTTTTAATAAATTCGATTTGATTAAAATCAAACCGGTAAATTGCTCTTCCTTTAGGGACACTCTAAATAAAATACAATGTGTCTTAAATTTGGAAGAGAAAGGTGTACTATATTCAAAATATTAAGTATTTTCTCTTCTAAATAAAGGGACTATTATTTTTTTTGGATAAATTTAGATTTTATTGACAAATTTATCTGCATTTAATAATAACAAAATATATTAAAAAAAATTATAAGCAAGTTGTTGATCTAACAAAAGCGGATTTATTTTGTGCAATAAATTTTAATATTTAATTATTTATAAATCTTCAAGTATACAAATTTATAATTTTAAATATAATATCATAATTTATATAAAAACATATTAAATATGAGAATCTATATTCAAATCCTCCTTATAAAATATATATATAAAAAAAAATATGAATTAGTAAATATTGACCTTAAATTAATTATGCATTAATTCAATTACATTTTAAAGGATGTGCTAGATCTAATAAAAATTAATTAATTTTATGTAAAAATTATTCTTGTTGTAACAAGTATCTGTTGTTATTTTTTAGATTGTTAGAACAAATAGAAATAAAAATAAAAGATAAAATAATACATAAACTTTCTTAAATTTTTTAAGGTAACTTTTAATTAATAAGAACTAAATTATTCTAAACTTGTGTGTTTATATTTTTGAACGTTTTTATATTATGTGGATTCTAATATTATAAATTTATGCATACACGTACCATAAATTTTAATAATTTCGACTGAATTTCCAAGTTAACATATTCTCACAAATACCACTGAATAAAAAAATGGGGACATTCTTTAAGTGTCCCATCACTTTCTTTCTTCTTACATAATAATTACTGTATGTAAAAAAGAAACTGCAACAGTAGCCATTTCTATTTTTTTTTCTTCTATATGGGTGAATTTAGAGGGACCAATGCAAACTCAAAATAATTATTTATTTATTAATATCTTTATATAAAAAAATTATATATATATATATATTATAAATAATTAAAATTGCTCATTAAAATAATAAAAAAAATTATTAGAAAAAATAAATATAATTCAATCCTCCAAACAAAATAATTCTAAATAATTCATGCAATGAAACTACCTATGTTTCATAAAGAAAAGCTAAAATTTGCAATTTTTATCCATAATGTTTTTTATGAAATCAGGGGTTAGTGGAAGACAAGATATTTTGAAATGTAGAGCAAAAATGAGACAAATAGATTGAGAAAATTCTAGTTTTGTTTACCTGCTTATAGTGTTAGTGTGAATTTGAGAGTTTTTAAAATAAATGCAAATTTCAATGTAAATATTATAATAAAGCAAATAAAAATAATACGCATAATTTTAAAAGCTTATCATAATTCAATTACCATAAAAAGTATAATGATAAAAAATTTAGAAATATTTAATACAATCTAATAATTATAAGCAATTTATTTGGCTTAATCTAATTAGAATAATTTTCTTCATAATTAAATATAATTTTATTTGAAAAATTAAATAATATATAAATATCTCATGTTTGTGTATGTTTATATATGCTATTTTAAACTTATTCAAGTCAATTTTTTTTTTCTCACGATTTATATTTGATAAAAGATATAAATGTCTAATTTTATTAGACTTAAAATAAGGTAAACTCATTTAAGAGGCTACTCACTTGTGAGTTTGAAATCTGCATCCAATTAGTAAATTGACTCTTTCGAGTTCAGAATTCATCTAGCAAGACATTAGTTTGCTCTTAGGATTCGACTTCATCCTTATTCTCAAAGGACTTGAATATTTGTCAGTTCTTTCACTTTTATATAAAATTAAAACTTTATTTTCTATTTAGACTCACTAACCTGACTTGTTTGAAGGTTATTGAATAGGTCACTGTAACAATTGGGACCTATGGATAAGTAAGACGGAACATGTTAGGATTAAGCACATCAAGGACAGTACCTTTGCCCTGCAACGATGGTCTTATGCATGCACGTTGTCAAGCCCACTGAAAGTCAGTTAACTAATTTTCATTTTGAGATGTTATCACCTGTGCATTTACTTTAATTAAATCATGAAACTAAGTATAAAAAAAGACGTTGATCAATATTTGAATGTAGCTTATTTTACAACTTCTTATTATTTATTTTCTCTCACTGAAATCTCTCTCTAGAATTAAAAAAAAAAACTCAATATTCTTTCTAAATGTTCCTAATATCCACACCTTCTAACTTAAGTCTCGGAGAATTTTTGTTAAGCCAAAAGTTTAATCCTCTAATAGTATTTTTTCATCTTGCAGGCCTAAATTCATTTCAAAAAAGTATAATCCAATATCTTAATAAGCTCTAATCAATATTCATTCTAAATTTAATTTCAATTTGAACCTGCTAAATTCAACTCAATCTGAAACACTAATAGAAAATGTTTGGAATGAATGAATAATTTGAATTCAAGGAAAACCCGACCTAATATGCAGTCCTACAAGCCCTGCCTTAAATACTTTCCAGATTTTCTGTGAATTTATTATATGTAACATGATTTTTTAATTATATAAAATAAGTAACGATTAAATGAGAGTTGTTTGCACTAACTCCAACCCCACCAACATTTTTTTTTTAATTTAATTTTACTTTATTGAGAATTTGAAAAAAATTCATTAAAAATTTTAATTTAATTCTATCAGCAGAGTTAAATTGAATTTTTATGTAAAAGTTATTCCAAACATTAGATATATAGATAAAAAATTCAATTTATTTTATTTGTTTAATTATTTTTATTTATTTAATAATAATTACTAACATTAAAATTTTAGAAGAGTAGGAATAATTTTACGTAATTTGATTATAAATTATATTTTAATTAAAATTTTATGAAATAACATAATTTTTATTTATTTTAAATTTATTTTTTTTTTGTACTAAACGACTTCAATACTATTTGCATTCTTTCAAACATGAAAATTAATAAATGATTTAATGTCTGAACCTACAATCTTACACAACCTACATATAATCCATTTATCATGATCAGAAAGATGACACTTTATTTAAAATCAATTAATAAAAAATATAAAATTCTATAAATTAGAAAGTATTATTTTCTAATAAAAAATATTTTGATATTAAAAATATTGAAATTAATTTTTTTAATCTAATATAATTTGAACTCATAAACTCCTAAAAATGTTACTAGTTTTACCATTAAATCACACTAACATAACTTTTACCTTTACCTTTAGATCACATTGACACAACTTTTATATATATGATACTAATTTTTCACTTAAAAAGATATTCAAATCCACTCTTAATTTTTAGAACACTATCACTTATTTCCTTATCTTGATGTGTGTAGGCATGGGTGGAATTAGGTGAGTAAAGGGCATTTGCCTCTTTATTTTCAAAAAATTTTAAGATAAATTATTATTTAGAGTTTAAATTTTAATAAAATTAATAAAATAATCATTTTATTTTTAAAAATTAATTATTTAATTTCTAATAAAATATTATATAATCTTATTTTCCTTCATTTTCATTCACTTCCTTTATTTCCTTCACTTTTATTTCCTTTATTTTCTTATCCAATTTCCTTTATTTTTCTTTTCCAATGATATTATAATGGCTTTTGATTGAAGTACAATAAAACCTCTATTAATAATATCTTTGAGACTCATGAATTTTATTAATTAAAAGATAAATTAATTAATTGAGTATTAATTTAGCCTATTAACTCAAGTCGGAACTGTATAAAATTATTATATAAAAGAGATTATTAATATATCAAGTATTAATTTATAAAAAATCTATTGTATATGTTTAGTATTTTTATTATTTTATATTTTTTAAATAAATTTATTTCATTATCATAATATCTCTTTTCAAAATTTTTACATTCACCCTTAGTGCCCTCCTTCCTAAAATTTTTGCTTTCACCCTTCTATATAGGTTTTTAATATATATATAATAAAAATAAAACCATTAGAATGTAGGATTTGTTAGAGTTTTAGGTTAAGCAATATGCGATTGCTTGAAGTATTACACTTTAAATATCTAATTTGGAATACCTAACATGCTGCCCCTAGCTGACATATATATAGGATTACACTAGGATTAAATCAATTAATGGGCTCTTGCCCATTAGACCCACTATAAAAATTTATTATCTATTAGAACTTATAGTAGAATATATATTAGGATTATTTAATATACCCAATAGGATTCTTTATAAGTTAAAATGCGTTAAGTAGCAACTAGCAGGCAGAAAATTTCCATGTCTGTGTAAATGTACCAAGGCCAGTTTATTTTGCCAGGGACAAGTAGCTACTTAGGTTCAAATTTCTAACAGGATTCACATATGAACACACAGGTAATGAAGTTGTGAAAAGAACAGCAAACAGTCTGACATTTCAATAAATACGTTCACTTTGATTTTATAGATGATGGGTCCTAAAACCATTAATATTTTCAAGCTCTATAAATATGTTCATTTTCAGATTAAAGACGTATTAAAATTGTTTGTTGTTCATATTTAAACTTATAAACTATTATATAAAAAGTATGAATTAATTAAATAAGAATAACAATTGATTTCATTAGTTAGAGTTAAACTTTACCTAATAATTTGTCAGCCTTGATGAGTTTTGGTATACAGAGTTGCTACTCTAGCAATCAAAATAGTAGCAAACTTTGTAAATACGTGTGTATATATTTATATTTATGTGTTTTTACGCGTTTTTAATGGAATTTCATTTCTCTTTTCAATTGAAAAAAAAATTGTGAGTTAATTACTACATTTATTAGTCATTATTTTATTGGATTTGGGATCTTCACTATTTAGAAAAACTCCAATTTAATTTTTTTTAAATTCATATTTATTTAAATAAAAAGACTAAATTATTTTTTTAAAAATAATATTTAAATAAAAAAATAAATATTAATATTTATCATTATTAAATATATTCACAGCTAATAGCTAATAATACATTTATCAAACATCTACAATAATTAACTATTAAATAACAGCCACCAGTTAACTGCTATCAGTAACAGTTGTTACCAACAACTAAACTAAACGAAATCTAAGTATTCTCATTTTTTATTACAAATTTAATTTAAATAATGCATTTTTTAACTTATAATAAATTTAAATTCGATTCTCTTATTTTTAATATTTAAAAAATAAATAATATACAAGCTCAAATTAAATTTAATTATACTAAGTGTATATATACCATCTCTAATATGAGAATAATACATAGAGGTAAATTTATTGATATTTTTAAAATTAAAAAAATAATTAAAATATTCATAATAAAATTTTAAAATATCAATTTGTGATAGTATTGCTTGACTCAGTTTGATCGGCCACACGGTTTTGTGCTTTAAGGAAAAAAGAAAAAACCCTTCAAGAGAAAAGAAGTGTGCTTGGCAAGGTTTTAAAACTTGGCTTGATCTTTGAGCCAAAAAAGACAAAGGGTTAAGGGTCACAGGTTGAATTAGGGTTGAATCATGATTAAAGTTAAATATTATATACAATAATTTTATTAGTAAAATTATTGTAAATTATATATTAATAAAAATGAAATGAAATTATTATAATTTATTAATATATAAAAAATTCTAATAAATGAATTTCACTATAAAAAACTTAAAATATCTTTTAGACCATAAAAATAGTAATTCTATAATAAAATAAATAGCCAAAACAAAATTTTAACTAGCAACAAATATATTTATGCTTAAAAAAAATTAAAGTTAAAATTGTTTTACTTATTAATTAAAGTTAAAATGGTTTTACTTATTAATTAAAGTTAAAATGATTTTACTTATTTTTTATAGGGTGAATTTGACAAATATTATTTTTTTTAGCCTTATAAAAAGAGGGTGAGAATATATATTAAAAGTATTTCAAAAATAGGAAGGGATATTTGATTTAATATATAAATGTAATAAAATTCTATAAAAAATAAAATAATTTTTTTATAAATTACAACTACAATTATTATGATGAAATTGAATAGTTGTTAAATATGTTAGAATAGTAAAATTAATTTATTCCAGGGGTAAAATTAGAAAATTTTATTTGGCTCAAAATTAATAGAAAAATAAAAATATGAAAATTATTTTTTTTCTAATATTTTTTTAAATAACAATAATTTGTTATATATTTTTTCATAAAAATACATTTTATTAATTAAAAAATTTTTATTGATCTTTCATTTTTATTATAATACTTTCTATCTGTATTGTTTGTGTTTTGTACTTTGATTTATTGTCTTTGAATAAATTTATTTTAGTTGTGATAAATTTTGATTTTTTTGTTTTGTTTTGTTTTCTGTTAGTTCAGTATGATAGAATGTGATTTATTGAGTATAAATAGTTCTTAGAGAGAAAGAGTTTCATATATTAAGTTGTGTTCAATAAATTTTGGTTAAGTTAGGTTAGAGAGATTTTGAGATATACCTCGTTGGCTTCTTTCACGGGTATGCAAAAAGTTCTTGTTTGAATTTCAGATTTTCATCAGATTGTTTTCACGGGCGTGATTTCATCTTCATAGGCGTGAGTCCTTCTTTCACGGGCATAAAGTTTTGGGTTCTGTATATATCCGTTCATATGTTATTGTCCAAAAATTTCTCTCTTTCTCTCTCTTCATTATTTTTCAACCACCAAACCCTAAATCTGTCTAATTTGTGACTCTAGGACATTAATATTTTGAGGAGAAAGAGATATTTTTTTTTATATTTCAATTTATATTATGATTTGAGGTTATAGGTTGTTAGAATAGTTTATGATGAGTATATTAAATGCTTTAATGATTGTAGATTTTAGTTGTTTGAAAAATTAGGACAAATGGTGAATAGTAATATGAATAGTATCAATTCTTATATTCTTCCATAAATGTCTTAAGAAATGGTTAAATAGAGTTTAAAAACTATCAAAATAAACTTTAGAGAATTTTTTTAATTGCGAGAATTTGTTATGGATAATGTTGGGTAAGAAAAACTCTAAATTTGTGAATTTGTTGAAATGTATTAGACTTGGAGTTTTAAGTGCAATCAAGTAGATTTGGAGCTTGATTGTGGAGATGAGTTATGCATATGTATTGATGAGTTATGCATATGTGTTTTGTTATTAGTATAGGAATATCAAAAAAACTAAAGATAATTTTAGAGACTAAGTTAGAATGCAAATGAAATACTTTTCTGGAAAACGTTGGTGTTGATAATACTGCCGAAAAAATAGCAGTCCAATTGACAGATGAATTTCTGATTCTGACTAGGGGTAAAGAATCATATATATGTATGTATAATTATAGTAAAAAGAAAGAGGTAAAAAATATCTAGGAACATTGAAATAGATGGCAAAATCGTAAATAAATAGAACTTTGAGGGTATAGTGGAATTTAGACTATCTGAATTTCAGAATGGCTCTGAAACTATTTTTATAATAAATTATAAATAAAAATAAGATATTTGAATCTTCATTTTGAAATCTAAATCCCAACAGAACTGTCAAAATAAATTACAGAAGAAAATGTGACAAAAGTATAATTTAAGAAAAGTTTAAGGACCAAAATAAAATTTGCCAATTGTGACTTAGTATATAAGCCACACTTAGAAAATTTTCTTCATCTTCTTCTTCCTTTCTTCTTTTGGCCAAAAATTTTCCTTTATTCTCCCACCCATTTTCCTTCAAATTTATTAGGGAAAATCAAAGCAAACTTGAATCAAAGCATATATCTTCCATATTCCATCCATTTTTTACCTTAGAGAATAAAAACTTTTCAAGAATAATCACATTGAAGATTTCGGCCAAACCACTCATTTGAGGTAAAATGATATTTTGTTGGATTTTATGGTTGATTTAGGTATTATAAATGTTAATTAAATTAGGTAACGTGTTTAATTACATCAATTGATGCATATGGTATTTTTCTCCAATTTTTCAAACCCTAACCTAAGTTGTATGAACTAGCTATATGAAATTGGATTAGTTTGTGTTAATTGAGTTTAGAATATGTTAATTGGAAGTTAATTGATGGATTATTTATGGTTGGTTTGATGTAGAAAATCAAATTGAGGAAGTTTGTCACTTTTGCCTACTTTGAAGAAATTGGAGGCAAATCAATTTTGGTGGCTTGTTTGGTGTGTTAGGTGAGTCTTTTATGCATCCTTTATCATGTCTAAAGTGTTAAATTGCGTTTTGGAATTCACCTCCAAAAGGGTCATTTTGGCCGAACCCTAATAGACTATTTTTGGCTTGATTTGTTCTTGTTTTTCCTTTAGTTTTTGAAGTCAATTTGATCCATTTAATGTTGTTTATTGTCGTGTTTATAATGCCTATGGAATTGCCTATAATGTATGTTGTTTTTTATAATTGGGGCAATGTTGGAGTTGCACCTAAACCTTGTCAAATTGTCCATCTAAAGTTACCCACCAAGTGTTTGTCAAAATGCCTAGCTCAAAATCCACAGGCCAACCATTTGAATGTCATAGTTGCCAGCAACAATGACATGCCAATTGCGTCAACTTTTTATTCATAAATGACCAACTTATGTTACATCCCATTGTTGGTTGCTAAACCTTTGGTCATTGTATAATCACTTGCTATTACTATTCCTTTGGCTCTATTGCTCCTTGAATTGATTGATGATAAATTATTGATACTTGGTGATACCATTATTATGCAATGGTATCTATTGACATATTTTTAGTTTCTATTGTTTCCGATGTGATTTGATAGAGTTGCCGCCCCGACAGGGTAGTCGGTACATACTGTCGGCATTGTGTACATTATATAATTATGCCCTAGCTGGGAAGGGTAATAAGTTCTAGCCATAAGATTTGATCAGTCTTATATTTATTGATATGAGATTGATATGTGTTTGACACATATTATATGCATTTGACACATATTATATGCGTTTCATAGTCCTATATTTGTTTTGTCCATGTGATATACCTTCCTTTGATATGAGTATTGACTTTACTGTCATCTTCTGGACTTGATTTCGTATCCTGTTATCTCTTGAGCAGATTGAATTATTTATCTCATCTGCCTATTTGTTATTGATATTTCAGTATATATTTATTATCGATGTATATTAGATCCACTGAGTATCTTATATACTCACCCTTTCATTATTTCCTATTTCCAGGTGTTGAGTAGGAGGCATAAATCCCAACTTTGATATCTCTGTGGATTCCTGCATTATTTTATATCAGTGTAATTATATAAACACAATATTTTTGTATGTTCATATCATAGCTGCTCTATGGGTTATATATAGTATAGTTAGTTTATGAATATGTATATATGGAATATATTGGAGTATAATTAACGATATGATATGATATGATGAATGCTATAGCCAATTGCAGTATAATTTACAGAAAGATTACAAATTGGCACAATGAATAGTAATTAGGTAATTGATTAATGAATTGATGGTAATAATTGATTGCATGTGATACTGGGTTCTACGAGTGTCGGTCGCCTCTGACATCTCCCGCATCCTAGGATTGTCATGTTTCGAAACCGGGACGTGACATTCATATACATAAATATGATTCTTTTGTTAATATTCATTCTGAACATATATATGAAATTATTAAGTTGGTAATTTTTAAATGAACGATATTTGTTATAAATATATCTTTGTCTCTATTGTTATATTTTAGAGTTGGTATTATTACCCGTTTATTTGGAACCAACTCTTTCTTATAGTATAAATATATTATTCTGGAAATATGCTTGATTATAAGAATCCTTATTATAACTATTGTATCTTGAATCTAGTATGTTTATAGTCAGAACGCCTTCCCTATGAGAAAAAAAATCATAGGAGTGTGTACAACAGTGACTCGACTGATAGAGTCAAAGTATCAGGATCCTTCCTATAGGGGATAAAGTTCCTATAGGCATGTGTTAGCACAAACATATGTATTCTGTAAAGAGATCGTAGTATTCATATTCTATTTCTATTGTTTTGACATTTACATTGCTTATCATATATAATGTGCCATTTCTTGTAGGCAAATTTGACTTCTGATTTTTAAACTCTATATTCTAATACCTGATTTCTGATTCATCTTCTGATATGTATATGACTTTTGATTATTTGTATATATTCTGACCTCCTTATTATGAAATTCATTTGTGATATATGTGCTTAAGACAATATTTGAATCTCTGATATGATTTTGAATCTCATGTATGATACATACATAATTCATTTAGTTGAAAGCTCACCCTCTTTCTATTGTGATTTTCAAGTGCTAGAGTAGTTGGTCTAGAGACCGATGATAAAATTTCTTGACTTTTTTCTTCAGGAAGCTATTTGAAAGTATAGACTCTGTTTATTTTGAATACATTTATTTGTTAATAATTGAGATGTAATTCTCTTAGAGTTCCATAATATTTGAATGGTTGTAATATTATTTTAGGTTATCACTTGTTCATCTTAGATAGAGGACCTTATTTATCTTGATCCATGATGAACAAGTTGATTATATTTTGGGTGATATATCATAGGTTGATGATGTTTATGATTATGGATTGTGGATGATTTATAGTTATTATTTGTTATTGCCACAAGTTAGGTTGGTATGTTTTATGGATTTTTCGGTGGCCTTAAGCCTACTTATGTCCTAGGACCATCGCATTCCGATTTTGGGATGTGACAAAGGTAGTATTAAAGCTTCGGTTTGAAGTTATAGTTGATATGTGGCAATGAGTGTCTAATTAGAGAAATATGGAGCATAGGAATTATGTCTTGTCAATGTTTTGTTATTGTTTGTTGTGAATCTATATTTTAGTTTGATTTAAATCTGAATTATTTATTCTATTATAAGTTCTAATTTTCTTCATAGATGTGGTCATGGTAAAGGCAGAGGACGTGGTCGTCCTAGAAAAAACGTTCCTTTTGAGGTTGATTTTGTTGGCTGAATGGGGGATAATGAGGTTCCTCCAACACTTCCATTGGATATGGCTCAAAGATTTTAGCGGTTGGAGCATAATTACGAGATAATAGCTAAGTATATTGCCCAACAAAGGCAACATGCTCCTCTGGTTTAGGTGGCTCCAACTCTGTCATCACCTGTAATTTCAGTAGCTCCTCCAATTATTCCTCCTCAATCAAATTTGATTCTGTAGGTTGAGGAAGTATCTTTTGAGAAATTTTGAAAGCTTAAGCTAGCTGAGTATAAGGGTGAGATAGAGCCCACTAAATTTTTAGAGGAAGTGGAATACAAGGCATAAATTTTGAAAGTTCCTGATATAAGAGTTGTGGAGTTTGTGAGTCACTTTATGAAGGGTGATGCTCATGACTAGTTCAAGAGGATTATTTCTGGTTTAATTCTTGGTGATGAGGAGATTACTTGGGCTCGTTTCAGGGAGCTAGTGATGAAGGAATTTCTTCCAAAAATAGTTAGAGAGATGAGAGCTTTGGACTTTAAGAGGCTTGTACAAACTCCTAATATGTCTGTATATGAGTATGCTAAGAGGTTTAGCAATTTGAGCAAATTTGCTCATGCTTTAGTGCTTGATGAGACGGCACGTATTCATTGATTCAAAAAGGGATTGTTGACCCCAATATTCAAGATTGTGTCAGTACAAGAATTTGATTCCTTTTCCATGCTGGTAGATAAGGCAAGGGTTATTAAGAACTGAGAGATGGAAGTAAGGTCTGCTAGAGAACAGAGGAAGAAGGCAAAGATTAGAGGTTCATCCAAATCAGTTAGGGATGAGAGTGGAGTGAAGAGTATGGATGTTTCTCTTTAGACTGCACCAGTTGGTTATGGAGGTTAGTCAAGTCGATTTCAGTAGAGACAGGGTACTTCCAGGCATACTACACAAATAAATTATGGTTCTAGTAGTTTAGCATCTCCTAGAGGTTCAGTTCCTCTTTGTCCCACATGTAAGAAGAAGCATTCTGGACAGTGTTATAGGAAGACCGGTGTGTGTTTTAGATGTGGTCAACCGAGCCACTTTATTAAGGATTTCCCCTAAGCATTACATTCTATAGACCGCATGCTTCCTAGTCCACAGTTTAGATGGATAAGGGAGGAGGTGCTACTCAGTATGGTATAGGAGGTGTAACTAGAGGCTAGGATATGGGTAGAGGTTATAGTCATACAGTAGAGTAGACATCCGGGTAGGCACCAATTGGCAGAGGTAGGGAGAGAGTTTTTACATTGACTCAGCAGGAGGCTTATGCCTCAAACACAATTGTGATAGGTATTATTCCTATTCAAGCTTTGAATGCACGAGTTCTATTTGATTCTGGTGCCACACATTTTTTTATTTCTTCATATTTTGCAAAGAAATTGTTTGTGGCACGTAAACTTTTGGATTCTACATTAGTTGTGTCGACTCCTTTAGAGAAGGAGATAGAGGTGAATAAAGTTTATCCTTCTTGTTTAGTGAGCCTTAATAGTAAGAGTCTGGAGGTAGATTTGGTTGACTTGTCAGTGTTAGAGTTTGATGTGATCTTAGGCATGGATTGGTTGTCCAAGTTGTCACACCGTATCTTATATACCACTGGTGCGATGGTCTTAGGACAAGGGTAGGCATAAGGCCACCGTACACATATAGAACCCTTAGCTAACCTGGATCAAACATATAACATATACTAGCATCATGCCAAACATCCATATCTTATATATATCTCATCAACTTGATATGACATTTCCTCTTGTTCCTTACTGATCAAAAGATAATTCTAACATCAATATGAAACAAGAGAAATTCTACAATGCCATCCATGGCAACAAAAGAATAAGAAGCATCGCACACACATCTACGAAGCTTCTAAGAGTATACTTCTCATAGATATGAATACATATATATAATTCAACTATTATCCAAAAAATATTACATAAAAGAGTCTTCTTGTGGAAAAGAAAATCAATAAGATTTGTCTTCGAGATTAACCCTCTCTCGAGCTAAGCTAAAACCTGAAATTCACATAAGAGTGGTGAGCCTTTAACTCAGTAAGATATGAACAATTAGAATGAATAACATATATAGAATATTTAAATAGCAAATATTGAATATGTACCAAGGTACTAGAAAGAAATCTTAACATATACATTAATATCATAAGTGCTTACAAATGGTAGCATTATCCAATCATCTCATAATACATACATTAATATCAAATCATAATTCTTTTTAAGAACATAAATGCCTATAAAGAATGACATTATCAAATAAATATAACATATAACTGATATCATATCATAATATTTGGGTAGCCTTATTACCTTCACGTGGCATATATGCTTGTGCAGGCATTTGCCTAGAGCTCGTGATCTCCTTTAGGTGAAACACTTATACTATACCCTATCAGCCAGGTTTTCTCTGTGCACATTGGACTAATGAATTAACTCTCATTGGGAAAAGCATTCTATAATGTATGTTCCATGATATACATATCATATATTGGTTCAACAATAATTAAAAGTGATCAAGAGATCACAACATATAAATAACATATCATATTATAAATAACAAAGGCTTATTAATGAATTTGATCCAAGAAAAATAACAAAGTTATTATCAATATTCAAAAATTCTATTTAAGGAGGGTTTCAATAATTTGAACTCATAAATAACATATATATAAATATGAATATAATATACTATAGAAAAAATTCTCGTATGGAGAATCATACACATGAAATAAAATCTACACTTACCTCTTAGCACCAAAAAACTTTCTAGTCAAGTTCAACTCTTGCTCAAATCTAAAAGATCCTTAATTCCTTGAGTTCTCTTCTCCTAAATAAAAATTCTCAAAATTCCAAAATTTAGGGTTTTCTTAAAACAATCACATAAAATAATTCTCCATAAATTTCAAACTCCTTAGAGTCTCTATAAGCAAATTCTAACATTAATTTAACCATTAATAGAGGATGAATGATAGTTATAGAGAAAATCTACTATTCACAATAGTATTCATCCAAAGATCATAAATCCTCGTACTACTAAATCTAACCATAATTATTAGCGATTAATGCTTACAAAAGATCACCCACAATTTAAAAATAATTATTCTAGCTAACAAAGAACTTAATTCAAGCTAGAGAGAAAATTTGAGAAAATTACCTTATTTTCTCCTCCAAAGAAATTTTGAAGAATTTGACTTGAATTGATGCTCTTATAGTCTTTAATTTGTATTTTCTAGCATTAATAAGGCTTAATTGGAGTATTAAAATCTTAGAAATAAAGAAAAATGACTTATGGTTGGGAGAAATAGGAAATGGAAAAGAAGAGAGAAGAAAGAAAGAAAAATGAAATGAAGAAGCTACTGCCAACAAAATAAACCCCGAGTTACTGTTCATGCTACTGTTCACAATACTATTCACATACACTGTTCACGGTCACTATTTACATGCACTGTTCAGGGTTACTGTTCACGTGCACTGTTCACAATAGAAGCTGAAAAAATTCACTTTGGCAGTACATGCTAAACCAGCTCTATCTTGAGCTACAGAAGTCTAAATGCCTAGATTATTCCTTCCACGTAAACTAGATACATATTCAAAATTCTTTCTTTAAAACCTTGAACATAAATTTACAAAATTATGCACAAACAAAAACTCTGTAATTCAAATCAAAATAATCAAATCTCATTTCCAGAACAAACATTCCATAACAAATCTTATATACATCATTACTAGAATTTCAGAATACGTACAGGTAAAAGAAATCTCAGGTGTTTCATTCTCCCCCCCCTCAATAAAATTCATCCTCGAATTTAAAAAATTTACCTTAAACTTGAAATAGGTGGGAATACTTAGTTTGCATGTTTAACTCACTCTCCCAAGTGTATTCTTCCATAACTTGATTCTTCCATAAGACTTTAACCATTGCTATCTCTTTTTTCCTTAGCTTCTTGATCATCCTATCAATGATGGCTACTGGAACCTCTTCATAAGTCAAGTCTTGCTGGAATTCTACCTCTTGAACTTGCAACACATGGGAAGGATCTGCAACATATTTTTGAAGTATGGAAACATGAAAGACTGTATGCACATTGTCCAAGTGAGGTGGCAAGACTAATCTGTAAGAGACTTCTCCAACTTTATCCAACACCTCAAATGGCCTAATGTACCTCTAAGATAGCTTGCCTTTCTTACCAAATCTTAGAACTCCTTTCATAGTTGAGATTTTCAAAAACACTAAGTCACCAACCATGAAATAAAGATCTTTTCTCTTAGGATCAGTATAGCTCTTCTGCCTACTGAAACCAGCCTTTAATCTTTCTTTGATGATAGAGACATTTTCTGCTGTATACTGAATCAATTTAGGCCCTTCAACATGCTTCTCTCCCACTTTATCCCAGCACAAAGGAGATCTACACTTTCTACCATACAATGCCTTGTAAGGAGCCATCTTGATAGTAAAATGGTAGCTATTATTATAGGCAAACTCTATCAAAGGCAAATGTTTATCCTAATTATCTCCAAAGTCTAGAATGCACATTCTTAACATATCTTCTAGAGTTTGGATGGTCCTCTCTAAATGTCCATCTGTCTAGGGATGAAATGCAATGCTAAAATCAAGCTGAGTACCCAAAGACTCTTGTAGATTCTGCCAAAACCTTGATGTGAACTGAGCTCCTCTATCAGAGATAATAGAAACTGGAATCCAATGGAGTATTACTATCTCATCAATATATATCAATGCATATTGAGAAGTTGTTTAGGTTGTCTTGACTAGCAAGAAGTGAGCTGACTTGGTCAATCTATCCACAATTACCCAAATCGAGTCATGCCCACTTGAAGTCCGTAGCCATCCTACAGCAAAGTCCATAGTTATCTTTTCCCACTTCCACTCTGGCAGTGGCAATTGTTGAAGTAGACCCGAAGGCTTCTGATGCTCAAATTTAACTTGCTAACAAGTCAAACATCTTGCCACATCCTTTTTCATCCCACTCCACCAACAAGAGCTCTTGATGTCGTGGTACATCTTTGTAGCACCTGGATGAACACTGTAGCTAGAATGATGTGCTTTCTTAAGAATCACATCTCTTAAATCATCGATTGCTGGAACATATACTCTGCTGCCAAGTCTCAACATGCCATCTATCATAGCAAAACCTAGAGCTTTCTTTATTTCCACATCTCTCTTCAGCTTTATAGACTGAGGATCTCTATCTTGTGCCTCTCTTATCCGATCAATAAGCACTGGCTTAACTTAGAAACATGTTAGAAGCACTCCTGCATCTGACAAGTTAAAACTGATCCCCACATCATGCAAACTCTGTACCTCACTCACCAAAGGTCTCTTAATCACCTGAATATGGGCTAAGCTACCCAAAGACTTCCTGCTCAAAGCATCCGCTACCACATTCACCTTTCCTAAATGGTATAAAATCTGACAATCATAGTCTTTAAGTAACTCAATCCATCTCTTTTGCCTAAAATTTAGGTCTTTATGCTGAAAGATATACTTCAAGCTCTAATGATCTGTAAGATCTCACACTTCTCTCCATACATATAATGTCTTCATATCTTCAATGCAAAGTCAACTGTAGCCATCTCAAGATCATGAGTCAGATAATTCACCTTATGTTTCCTTAACTGTCTAGAAGCATAAGCTATTACTCTACTATGCTGCATAAGCACACAACCAATCCCTACTCTCGAAGCATCACAATACATCGTATAACCTCCTTCACCTTATGGCAAAGCTAACACAGGTGTCGTGGTGAGACAAGTCTTCAACTTGTGGAAACTCCCTTCACATGCATTCATCCATTAGAATTTCACTGGCTTTTGAGTAAGCTTAGTCAAAGGAACTACAATCTTAGAGAAATAATAAATAAACCTTCTATAGTAGCCTGCCAAACCCAAGAAACTCCTAACTTCTGAAACATTGGTGGGTCTAGGCCAACTAAGAATGGTGTCTACTTTCCTTGGTTCAAACTTGAGTCCATCGTTGCTTACAATATGTCCAAGGAAACAAACATTCTCAAGCCAAAACACACACTTTGAAAGCTTAGCAAACAACTGATGCTCTCTCAAAATCTGTAATACCATCCGAAGATGTTCTTCATGCTCTTCCTCACTCTGAGAATACACAAAAATTTCATCTATAAACACTATGACAAACATGTCTAAACCTTAGAGAAATCCTAAATAAACCTTCTATAGTAGCCTGCCAAACCCAAGAAACTCCTAACTTCTGAAACATTAGTGGGTCTAGGCCAACTAAGAATGGTGTCTACTTTCCTTGGTTCAACCTTGAGTCCATCCTTGCTTACAACATGTCCAAGGAAACAAACATTCTCAAGCCAAAACTCACACTTTGAAAGCTTAGCAAACAACTGATGCTCTCTCAAAATCTATAATACCATTTGAAGATGTTCTTCATGCTCCTCCTCACTCTGAGAATACACAAAAATGTCATCTATAAACACTATGACAAACATGTCTAAAAACGGCTTGAAGATCCTATTCATGAGATCTATTAAAGCAGCTGGTGCATTAGTCAATCCAAAAGGCAACACTAGAAACTCATAGTGACCATATCTAGTTCAAAAAGAAGCCTTAGACACATCTTCATTCAGAATCCTCAACTAATGATAACCAAACCTCAAGTCTATTTTGGAGAAATGACTAGCACCCTACAACTGGTTAAACAAATAATCTATCCTTGACAAAGGATACTTATTATAAATGGTGATCTTATTAAGTTGCCTATAATCAATACACAGTCTCATAGACCCATCATTCTTCTTCACAAAGAGCACAGGAGCTCCCCAAGGAGAACTGCTGGGTCGAATGAATCCTTTGTTAAGCATATCTTGTAATTGAGTCTTCAATTCTCTTAACTCTATTGGTGCCATACAGTATGGAGGAATATAAATCAGACTAGTGCCAGGAAGCAACTTAATACCGAACTCAATTTCTCTATCCGGTGGCAACCCAGGTAACTCATTAGGAAATACATCCAGAAGCTCACTAACAACAGGAATCTGTTCCAAGCCTGTCACATCCTTGCAAGTATCATGGATGTATGCCAAATATCCTTGGCAACCTTTCCTCATCAATCTCCTTGCCCTGATGGCAGATATTACATTATAGGATACTTCACTCATTTCCCCTTTAAGCTCAAATTCCTCACCCGAAGGTGGCTTAAACACTAACTTCTTCTTATAACAATTTATGGATGCATAAAACTTAGACAACCAATATATGCCCAAAATCACATCAAACTCAAGCACCGGCAACACAATCAAATCTGACTCTAAACTCTTACCATCTATGCTAACTACACAAGATGGATAAAATTGTTAAACCTCTATCTCTTCCTCAAAAGGAGTAGATACAACCAAAGCATTCTGAAGCAATACACATGGCATATTCAACTTCTTAGCAAAATAAGGCGAAACAAAAGAATGCAAAGCTCCTGAATCAAATAACACTCTCACATTCAAAGCTTGAATCGAAAGAATACCTGTGACTACAGTGTTAGAAGTTTGTGCCTCTTACTGTGTCAAAGCAAATACTCTCCCACTACCTCTACCCGAAGGTGTCTGAATTGCAGTCTGACCAACTGTCTGACCTAAACTTCTGCCTCCCTCTATAGCTCTACCTAAGATACATTGGCCTATGCCATACTGCTGACTAACAACTCTCCTATCCATCTGGAATGAAGCCTGAGAAGTTTGAGGTCTAGGTCCAAAAGAAGATTATGGATAATCCTTAAGCAAGTGACCCTACTGTCCACACCTATAGCATGCACCTGTCCCAAAGTTACAAGTTCCTCTGTAAAACTTACCACATATAGGATAAGGAGGAATAGTAGTCCTAGGTGGTGTTGAGCTGGCAATACCATAACTCATTTGAGGTACTGGTCTAGAGAAATTCTGCCTCTGCTGAGATCTCTCTGAAGGTCTTCTATATCCTCTCTGGGGAGCAAACTGAGGTGAAACATCAATACTCTTCATTCCATTGACCTGTCTGAAGGAACTCTTAATCTTTGCCTTCTTTTTCTCTTCCCTTTCTAATATAACCTCCATCTCTCTATTCTCAATCACTCTAGCTTTATCCACAAGCCTAGAGTATGAATCAAACTCAAGAGCAGCTAGAAATTTAAACAACAGAGCTATGAGTCCTCTACAAAACCTCTGAATCTGTGTTGCCTCTTTTGGAACCAAAGCTGGAGCGAATCTACTCAACTGGCTAAATTTCTTCGCATATTTTAAAACTATCATACCAGGAGTTTGAACCAATCTCTCAAACTCAACATCTTTAGCCTCCCTCATATTCTCTGAAAGGAACTCCTCGGTAACTCTTTCCTTGAACTGATTCCAAGAAAGATCTGCATTACCCTGAATACTCCTCCTGAACTAGTCTTTAGCTTCAGCTTTCATCAAATAGCCAACAAACTCTATGACTCTTCTGTCTGAGATCCTCAAAATCTTGACCTTTTCCTTAATCTCATCTAGAAACTCTGTAGGATCCACCTCTCCTCTATACTCAGAAGGTTTGAGCTTCAAGAACTGCTCAAAAGAAATCTCCTCAATCAAAGGCACAACTGCTGGTGGTGGTAGAGGAACCACTGGAGCAACTGAAACTACTGGTACTGGAGGTACCTGTTGCTCTCTTTGCTGAGTAATGAACTCAACTAAAACTTCATAATTTCTCTGCAACAGATCCAATGGTCGAGCCATACCAACCACATTTACATGTGGCTTTGGAAGAAACCCCTCACCTCTCACTCTACTCACTGAACCCTCCTCAGAAGGCAATTCTCGCCTAGGACGACCTCTACCACGTCTTCTACCTAGTCCACGACCACGTCTCGGAGGCATCATTGAACTGATAAGGAAAATATAGTAACTTTAGACTTATAACATAAGTTAAACACAGATTTATCCAAAGAATACATAACATGATGAAACAAAATCCTAAGCTCCATAGTTATCTTAATCAGACATTCATACTAGGGAACTTACACATCTATCTATCTATCTTATGGTTGAGAAACCTATAGCTTTGATACCACTTATTTCATACCCCAAAACCACCAGTGTAACGGTCCTAGGGTAAGGGTAGGCATAAGGCTACCTTACACTCGTAGAACACTTAGCTAACCTGGATCAAACATACAACACATACTAGCATCATGCCAAACATCCATATCTTATATATATCTCATAAGCTTGATATGACATTTCCACTTAATCCTTACCAATCACAAGATAATTCTAACATGAATATGGAACAGAGAAAAGTCTATAATGCCATCCATGGCAACAAAAGAATAAGCAACATCACACACATCTACGAAGCTTCTAAGAGTATACTTCTCATAGACATGAATACATTTATATAATTCAACTGTTATCTAAAAAATACTACATGAAAGAGTCTTCTTGTGGAGAAGGAAGTCAATAAGCTCTGTCTTTAGGATTAACTCTCTCTAGCTAAGCTAAAACCTGAAATCCACAGAAGAGTGGTGAGCCTTCAACTCAGTAAGATGCGAACAATTAGAATAAATAACATATATAAAAAATTTAAATAGCAAATCTTGAATATGTACACAGGCACTAAAAAGAAATCTTAACATATACATTAATATCATAAGTGCTTACAAAGGGTAGCACTATCCAATTATCTCATAATATACACATGAATATCAAATCATAATTCTTTTTAAGAACATAAATGCCTATAAAGAATGACATTATCAAATAAACATAACATAGAACTGATATCATATCATGACGTTTGGGTAGCCTTGCTACCTTCACGTGACACATATACAACATATCCCAAATTCTTTCTTTAAAGCCTTGAACAAAAATTTACAAAATTATACACAAGCACAAACTCTGTAATTCAAATCAAAACAAACAAATCTTACTTCCAAAACAAACATTCCATAACAAATCTTATATACGTCATTACAAGAATTTCAGAATACATACAAGTAAAAGAAATCTCAAGTGTTACACAAGTAATTTGCTATCATTGATTGTAATAGGAAGAAGATTGTGTTTAAGACACCTTCGGGTGAGCAGTGTGAGTTCCATGAGGAAAGGAGTGAGGCTTCTTATAATTTGATATCTGCCATTAGGACAAGCAAATTGTTAAAGAAAGGATGTTAAGGGTATTTGGCATATATCTGAGACACAAAAAAGGAAGTGAAGCGCATTGATCATATTTATGTTGTGCATGAGTTTATGGATGTATTTCTAGAAGAATTTCCAAGTTTACCACAAGATAGAGAGATTGAGTTCAACATTAAAGTACTCCCAGGTACTAATATGATATTGATACCTCTGTATCATATGGCCCTTATTGAATTAAAGGAATTGAAATTGCAACTACAAGACTTATTGGATAAAGGGTTTATAAGGACTAGTAGTTCATGTTAGGGTCCTCCGATGTTGTTTGTTAATAAGAAAGATGGATCTTTAAAATTATGTATCGATTTCCAGTAACTTAATAAAGTCACTATTTGAAATAAGTATTTACTTCCTTAAATTGATGACTTATTTGACCAATTGCAGGGAGCGAGTCATTTCTCTAAGTTTGACTTGAGATCAGGTTATCATCAGCTGATGATCAAAAGGGAGGATGTGCTTAAGACTGCTTTTAGAATCAGGTATGGTCACTATGTTCTACCATTTGATTTTGTAAGGTAAATGATCCCGAGTTGCTTGCTCTAGATTATGATCTCCTTGAAAGCTTCTACAATGCCACCTTTAATTTGAAGGAATCATACTTGCAGGTAGACCTTGAATATGGTTAGATGGTTTTTTAATGTCTGCCACAAATTGTACTAGTATGGCCTTCATTGGTTCCTTCTTAAATGGTTTTTCTACAGGTGGATTGTTAGTACCAAGAAAAGATTAACCAAAAGGATTGTGAGTATCTTAAGGACCAATAGGCAGACCTTATGAGTTTTCGAAAGGAGCTGATTGCTCTGCTACTATGAAGGTGCCTTTTGTCTCTATGTCATAAGAACTCCCTATTGATTCCAAATCATTAGTAGACTTTATACCAAATTTGCTTTTAGATTTTCAAACATTTGGAGTCTGCTATTAAAGCAGCTCTAGTGACCTCCACCTTTCTACTTCTATTTGTTGAGAGAAGGTGGTTGTAAAAATTTCTTGTGGCGTACCATATGCCAATTGAAATTTGTTGAATTACTGGAGAAGTGATAAATCTGGGCTAACTCTTTTGGAACTTAGGTTGACTCATGATATGAAGAGGAATTGTTGAGTCACCTTTCTATTAATTTCTTTCAGGTGTTGTCTTAGGAATCCAATATGGTAACCATCTCTCTTAAGAAAAAAGTTATTATATTTACATTGGCCACAACAGGAAATGGATCGTTATCCACCATTACCTTGTCCTTCTTTTCAGGAAACTTGAGGATCCCCTTGTTAATCCTTTCTTATATCACATTTTTAAACCCCCCCCAGCTATGGTATGGCTCTAAGAATGATGTTACATACAATACTCCTTTCCCTTCAACTCTTCCTTTGTAATACCCAAGATTTTACTTACATGGTTATATAATGTCATTGAAGGATTCTAAGTGGTTTCATTATTGTAATATCTGTCATTTTTGGGATATTTTATTAATTGTATGTTTGTTGAATTTAATTAATTGAAGATATAAATATTTGAGGAAATCCAGAAATTTCTAGTTGCAGGGTGGATTTTTGTGAGGCTGATTTCTTGATTTTAAAGGAATAATTTGGTAAAGTATAAAATATAAAAGTTATAGGTGTATATCTCAACTTTAATTTTGTAAAATGGTTCTATAAAATTCTATATATGTGAAGATTTATGTCTCATTGATCAGGACCTGTCTGTTCCATTAATTTCTGCAGGAATCTGAGTATGTTTGAATTTTCTAGGAATGATTGAGGCTGTTTGAGCCAAAAGTGTAAGCATGAGAAATGTTCCTTTATGTGTTGTGATATTTTTTGTAAAATTTCAAGGGATTTGGATAAGTATAACTCAGTGGAGAGTGGAATTACTCAGGTCTGTTCGGATGAATTTTGGGTAGTAAGTTAGGGTGAAATTTAGAGAGTCACCATAATCTGTGTAGTTATCTTTGTGATTTGAATTTTGGATATGTTGGACCCCTGAATGTCTATTTTAATTGATAAAAAGAATCAGGAAGTTTGGATGTTTTTAGCTCATTTGCGAGCGGATTAAATATAAGTTGTCAAAGAAGGGCTTCAGCTCGGCAGAGATTGGTATTAGTGAGCCGCATTTGCGAGCCAGCAATCCGAGCAAGCGAAGTGGCGAGGTGAGATTGCCGAGGTGGCAATTGGTGAAGAGGCATATGCGAGGGGGCATGTGCGAAGAGGGAGATAGGTGAGCAGAGTTTGGCGAAGAGGAATAGGCGAGGTGGCATATGCGAAGAGGGAGATAGGCGAAGCGAGTTGGCGAAGAGGCATTGCCGAGGTGGCATATGCGAGGCGGCATATGCGAAGAGGAGTTCGCGAGGAGAGTTTGGCGAGGCAGTATATGCGAATTGGATATGCGAAGTGGGATTAGCGAAGTGGCTTATGCGAAGTGGCATTGCCGGAGCAAATTGGCGAAGTGGAAATTACGAGCCAGGTTATGTGAGGTGGCATTGCTGAGGCGAGCTGGCGAGCAGAATTTTGGGGCAGTAGCCTATTTAACCAATGCCCAGTAGTGATTTTCTTCACGATTTTCTTTCTTCTTCTCTTCGTTCTTCTTCAGTTCTTCTCAGATTAGTTCCATTTATTTTCTAATGCATTAAATCTCTAGATTATCATATTTTAAGGTATCATTCGTCAGTTTCAAGCCAATTTTCTCAAGAAATTCAGTTTTGGAGAAATAAGGTAAATTTTCTTCAAATGTCTTTTTCTTTTAGATTAATAAAGTCTGGTAGTTAGAATAGTTAATTATGGGTTTATAGAATTTATTACAAGCATTTTGAAGCAATTAATAGTAATTAATGTTGGAGAAATAAGAATTTATGGACTGTCATGAATAGTAATGTGAATAGTAAATTCAAAATAAATTTCAGATTTTCTTTATTGATGAATTAAATTGATATTGAGAATTAAAAATAGAAACTATAAGATGGCTAAATGATAAGAAATCATATTGAGTATTATTGATTAAGGAAAACCCTAATTTTGAATATTTGGGAAAAATTTCTTAGGAGGAGAAAATCAAGGAAATTGAGGAGATTATTGTTAAGCAAACTATTAAAGGAAATTCAAGGATAAATTTGTGTAGAGGTAAGTATGAACATTGCATTTGCTTATTGCTTCTTTGAAATGATATGTCCAAGCATTCTTAATGCTCACCCATATGATTCTCATATACATGATATTATATTATGCACCTATTATTTGAAATCCCTATGATGTTCTCAAACAATTAATGAATTGTTCCATGTGATTATATTATATGAATGCAAATGGCTTGGTCATTCTTTCTTGGACCAAGTTCATATGAAACCATTTGCTATCTTGACTGAATTTATATTATATGTTGATGGTCTT
>CANXYC010891710.1:0-20578 GCA_948193065.1 Aleurites moluccanus | reverse complement strand
TCAATACACACAATAAACCAAGCATTCATCACTAAATACTCAATATGCTATATTTAGGCAATTTCTCATTCTAACCTTTAAAATACTTAAAATATTCATTTAAGCTAACACATTGCCATACTTTTCTATACTTATACATATTCAACCTTAACTTAATTCATTCTATTACTTTAATACCTAAAACCTATAAACTTTACCTCAACCAAAGTTTACAATATTCAACCTATTGATCAATTTAACCATGCCATTCAATCCAATTACATCTTTAAACACTTAATGAATCATATTTAAGCTTTTAAACCTAATTATCATCAACTCACACTTCTCCAATTCCATCTACTCCATTCGGCCAAAATCCAACCATAACCTAATGAATTTTTTCCCAACTTCTAATCATATATTTATCAATTTCACATCAAATGCTATTCATTTCAATCATTAAACACCTAAAACAAGCAAAAATTATACCAACCCTAAACCTAATGGAATTCGGCCAAAATGGAAAACTAACTAAATGAATTAATTCTTTTCATTCAACCTCAATTTCATATCATTCACAAGTCATAAACATCTTTAAAAGCATTAGAAACACTAAAACAACACTTAAACATAAAACATGCCTATTAGGGTTTCAAATTCCAAATTTGCATTTCAACCATTAAAATTGAAACTTAAACCATAAATATTAACAACCTAATCCATAGAAATATTCTTATAACAATAAAACTCAAAAACCATTAACTTACCAAATATTCTTCTAAACTTTAAATGGTGATTTGGTGGCTTTAATGGTATGGGTTTTGAATTCTAAGCTTAGATTAGTGTTTAGGATAAAGAAATTTAGTTTTTTCTTTCAAGAAACTAAAGAAAATATTATGGTATGAAATTTGAAGAAGTGGCCGAACCATATGCAACACTTATGGAGGTTTGAGCTGAAAATTTCATAAGGAAGAAGAAGAAATTTATGATATTTATCCAAAAACAAAAGGCTTGATCTAATGGTTTAGGTTCCATATTAATTTTTGTGAAACCTAGCAATCTAACCATCCATTCTTCTTACTTTAATCCTATTGGCTAATCCAAAGTCAACTTAGATAGGTTTCACATACATCTAACACGCCAAATCACAAACCAAAGGCAATGATTCCATATATTGAGCTTAGGTTAGCAACTTTGCAACCTACTCATCTAACCATCCAATTTAAAATCATTTGATCCAACGGTCAGATTTAATCAAACCTAAACTAATACCATATGGTTTCACACACTTGATAACTCCATATTATAAAGGAAATGACCAAAATACCCCTAGTGCAACCGAAACACCGAAATCGCACTACGTGCTAATAACGATTTTTCGACCGGGATTATTTCTTAAACTATTGCTTAAATAAATAAAATAAGGCCATTTTCAAGTCTTTAAATTATTTTCTCTCTTTAAATATGATATTAAATCCATAAATTCTGACGGTCAAAAAATGACCATTTTGGCCCTAGTTCACCAAAAACTCAAAATTTACCGATTAAGTCCTAGCAGCCTCTAAACCATATCTATGCCTAAAACTAATTCAAATAACATGCATAAATACCAATTCCATGCATAAATACATATTAACATCACAATATTAAGAAATCAAAAATCTCCCCCCGAAGATCTTTATATAGGATAAGTTCAGGTTAGGCTGAGGTGTTACATAGGCCATTATTGATTGATGACATTAAGGTGGCACAGGATATAGATCCATATCGATTAAAGTTGAAGGGTGATGTTCTGAATGGTAAAGCAACGGGGTTCACTATAGAGAATGATGTATTGAGATGTGGGAAATGGATGTGTACCCGACATTGATGGGCTACGAGACCAGAATATGAGAGAGGCTCATTATTCATCATATAGTGTACATCCTGAGATTACCAAGATGTACCATGATCTGAGAGATGTGTATTGGTGGTCTGGTATGAAGAGGGATGTAGCTTGGTTTGTCTCTTCATGTTTAACCTGTCAGCAGGTTAAGTTTGAGCATTAGAAGACGTCTGGCTTGCTTCAAGAGATAGAGTTGCCTGAGTGGAAATGGGAGCAGATTGCTATGGATTTTGTGGTCGGTTTATCGAGGACTACATGGGGTTATGACTCCATATGGGTTATTATAGATCAATTGATGAAGTCTACTCATTTCCTGGAAGTTAAGACTACTCACTCTGTAGCTTAGTATGCACAGTTGTATGTGGACAAGATAGTTCGGCTTCATGGAGTGCCAGTGATGATCATATCGAATAGGGGTATGCAGTTTACCTCTCGATTTTGGCAGAAGTTCCAAGAAGCTATGGGTACCTAGTTAAGGTTTAGTACAACTTTCCATCCATAGATCGATGGACAGTCAGAGAGGACAATCCAAACTTTGGAGGATATGTTGAGATTATATGTTCTGGATTTCAAAGGTAACTAGGATAAGTATCTGCCATTGATTGAATTTTCCTACAACAACGGTTACCATTTATCTATTGGAATGGATCCATATGAAGCACTATATAGTAGGAAATGCAGATCTCCCGTGTGTTGGGTAGAACTAGGAGAGAGACAGATAGAGGGACCAAAGTTGATAAAAGAAACGATGGAAAATGTTCCTATCATTAGAGATCGAATGAAAATCGCTTTCAGCAGACAGAAGAGTTATGCTGATCTGAAGCAAAAGGATGGGCATTTTGCAGTTGGTGACCATGTCTTTCTTAAGATCTCACCGATGAGGAGTGTTATGAGATTTGGGAAGAAAAGAAAGTTGTCACCAAGCTTTGAAGGCCTATTTGAGATACTTGATAAGATTGGCAATGTGGCTTATAGATTGGCTCTTCCACCTAATTTGAACCATGTTCATCCAGTGTTCCATATTTCCATATTAAGGAAATATGTGTCTGATCCATCACATGTATTGGAGGTACAAGATATTGGGGTTAATGAAGACTTATCATTTGAGGAGCAACCAATGGAAATTATGGATAGACAAGTTAGGAAATTGAGAAACAAAGAAATCCCAATGGTTAAAGTGCTATGGAGGAATCAACTGATTGAAGAGTGCACGTGGGAAAGCGAGCAGGGCATGAGGGACAAATATCCCTTCCTGTTTGATCATTGATGTATATAGGGGTATGTATATATATGTATGTGTATATTTAAATTCGAGGACAAATTTTTTTGAAGGAGGGTAGAATGTAATGCCCTATATATGCATATCATGTTTTTGTGAAATAAGTTCTCAGCATATGGATTAAAATTATCAAAATGGCTAATGAAAATTTTGAAAACTCAGTTAGAGCGAAAACGATAAACTTTTTCAGAAATCATCGGTACCGATATCGCTGTCGTAAAAATAGCAGTACTGTCAACGAATGAATTTCTGATTTTGTCAAGAGGGTAAATGATAATGTATATTCATATGTAAATACAGTAAAAAGAAAGATAAGAAAAATGTTTAAGAACACTGATAAAGTAAGCGATGGCAAAATCGTAAATAAAGGGAACTTTAGGGGTATAATGGAATTTCGACAATCTGAGTTTCAGAATGACTCTGAAATTCTAAAACTATTTTTATTAATTAATATTAATAAAAATAAGATGTTTGAACATTCACTTTGAATTCCAATTCCCGATGAAATTGTCAGAATAAATTACCAAGCGAAATTGTATCAAAAGCCAATTAAGGAAAGTTGGAGGACCAAAAATGAAATTTTCCATTTTTGTCTTACTATATAAGCATACCATAGGATTTTTTTCCCATTTGCTTCTCTTCATCACCATAGCCTTCATCTTCCATTTTCCATTTGATTTTTCTTTTGATTTGTGAAGAGAAAGTGATGGAAACTTGGATTAAACACTAAATAATCCATCCTCCACCAAATTAAACCATAGAAAATCAAGAAAAATTCAAAAACACCAAGCATTGGAATTTCTGCCATTTGAATAAATTTAGGTAAATTGTTCATTTGTTTGTTTTTATGGTTTAATTAGGTTAATTAGATGTTGGTAGGATTGGATAAATGGTTTAATTGCATCAATTGATGCATTAAGCAATTTTCCCCAATTTTCAAACCCTAAAGTGAAGTTGTGTGATATGAATTTGTGTATATGAGTTAGGATGTGTAAATTGAGTATAAAATAAGTTAATTGGATGTTTATTGGTGAATAATTGATGTTTACATTGTTGTACAAAATTTTGTTGGAGAAAGTTGCCAATTTTGCCTATTCTGAGGAATTGAGGAATTGGGTGGCAAGGCAATTTTGCTAGGTGATTTGGAGTGCTAGGTGAGTCTTTTATGCACCAATTGTTATGCTTAAATTGCTAGAATTCAAATTGGAACTCATTTGTGAAAACCCTAAAGTGGTCGAACCACTTTAGGGCAAGATGCCTAAGTTTTGTTCTTGCTTTTGGCTTGTTTTTCTTTGCCTATTTGATTCAATTGTTGAAGATTATTGAGTTGTTTTTGTTTCCTATGGAATTGCTTCCATGTGTATGTTTATTGATAATTAAGGTAATGTCAATGTTGCACCAAAACCATGCCGGAAAATCTATAGGCCAACCAATTTAAATGCCACCATCGCCAGCGACAATTTCATGCCAATTGTATCAACTTTTTGGCCGCAAATGACCAATTTATGTTTGTTCCCATTATTGGTTGCTAGACCTTTGGTCATCATTTAATCGATTATTATTGAAGTCTTATTGACTTTATACTCATTAAATTGATTACTAATGAGTTATTGATATTTGTCGATGCCATTATTTGAAATAGTATCTATTGATGTGTTTATTGCTTCTATTGACTCTGAGGTGATTTGACAGAGCTACCATTCCGACAAGGTAGTGAGTTCATGTTGTCATCTTTGTGCATATTATATTGATTGATACCTTTTACTAGGAAGGGATGTCCTAGTCATAAGTCCCGTACAGTCTTATGTTATATTTATATATATTTATGTGATTTGTGTTTGGCACATGTCTATGCGTTTTATGGCTCTATATCTGTCATTTCCATCTTATCCATGTGATATTGATTCTATTGATATGATTGTTCATTTACAGTCATATTCTGTGATTGCTTCTGTATTACAGAGATTCTGAGCAAAATGATATTATTATTTCATCTGTCTATTGTTTATTGACATTCTATTACCTGTCATTTGTCGATGCATATTAGATTCACTGAGTATCATATATACTCACCCTCTCACTATTTACCCTCTCAGGTGCAGAGTAGGAGGCAGATATCCTAGCTCTTTTGGCTCTCTGTGGATTATGCAGATCTTGTGTCAATGTATTATTATGAACACTATATTATTTTGTATGTTCATATCCTAGCTGCTCCATAGGTTTTGTACGGTATAGTTAGTGTATGAACATGTATGTATGGGAATATTGGAGATTATTAATTATATGAATATGGTATTTACAAAATGTTACAGAATGAATGACAGAGTGATAGAATGAATAGTGTTTATGTGAGTGAATGTTTATTTATATTGCTATTGATTGATGATGGGTAGATTTGTTTCTGCTGTGATATTATGATTGCATTGTAGTGATTGATGGGTTCTACTGGTGCCAGTCGCCTCAGCATCTCCTGCACCCTAGGATAGTCGTGACTCGCTGGATCGGGTCGTGACACTCAATTAATTATTGAAGTATATAGAGAATGGTAAAGTGTAACACTCAGGAATTTTTGAACCTCAACCAGTTTACTTTGGTAACATTGTTCCGGAAAATACCAGTGTTAATTACACCGTCTGGGGAAATAGCAGTCTGGTTGATTTATGAATTTCTGACTTAGACCAGGGGGTAAAGAGTCATCTATATTTATGTGAATTTATGGTGAAAAGAAAGAGTTGAAAAATGTTTTGAAATACTGAAAATAAATAAGTGAAACTTGTGGGGTAATTTAAGAAAACTACTGCCTAAGACCCAGAATGACTTCAGAAGCTATATGATGATAAACTAAAAATCAAAATAAGCTATTTCATTCCCCACTTCAGAATCTAAATCTCAATCAGATTGACAAAATTAATTACAGAAAGTTATGGGGTCAAAGTCTAATTAATGAAAGTTTTAAGGACTAAAGTGTAATTTGCCAATTCTTCCAAGTATAAAAGCCACACTTAGCCTTTTTTGCTTCATATTTTCTCCTCCCACACCCTTTGGCCCAACCATCCTTTGTGTTCCTCAATCCATTTTTCAAGCTTGTTTCTTGAAGAAAACCTTAAGAAAACCATAAAACAACCTTTTATTCTTTCATTTCCTACCATTTATCACTTAGAAACTTAAAGGAAATCAAGAACAAACCTAGAGAAGATTTCAACTACAACATCAATCCAAGGTAATAAGTTGATTTCTTTGATTAAATAGATTAATTAGATGTATTGGACATTAAATTAGATGGGTTTAGTACTTAATTGCATCAAATGATGCATTTGGTCGAAAATCCCCGATTTAGCAAACCCTAATTGAAGTTGTATGTTACCAAACCCTAGGTTGATGATGTTTAATGTTTAATTAGGATAAATAATGTTAATTGGATGCTAATGGAAGCTTAAATGATGATTGTTTTGATGTAGAACACAAGAAAGACAAAGTTTGCTCTTAAAACCTACTTTGAAGAAAATGGAGGAAAATGAATTTTTCTAAGCAATTTGAAGTCATAGGTGAGCTTAATATGCATCATTTAACATTTTTAAAGTATTAAATTGATGATTGGAAACCTCATCCAAATTTCCATGCTTGGCCAAATTGGTGAACACTATTCATGCCTTTGAATTTTTGCTTGTTTTTCCTTTAGTTTCCTAAGCCAATTTGATCCTTTGAATGATGTTATTCGTTGGATATCTAATGCCCATTGTATTGCCTACATTGTGAGTCATTTGTTTATTATTGGGGCAATATCAATATTGTACCAAAACCTAACCAATTTATCCATTGAATGTTACACACCAAGTGTTTGATGAAATGCCTAGTTCATTTTTCATAGGCCTGTCATTTGTTTCTTCCATAGGCCTACCATTTGAATGTCATTTCGCCAGCGATATTGGCTAGCTAATTGAGCCAACTATTTGTACTTGGATAACCACTATATACACCAAACCTTTAATGATTGTTATATCTATTGTTGATCCATTTATATCTTTCATTGGTTACATGTTATTGAATTACAGTATCGTTTGATTGATTTGAAAGCTAATGTTTATTGATAAGCTAAATGTTACCTATTGTGTTCCTTTGACTTGTTCCATACCTATATTGGTTTATATGTTGATTTGACAAAACTTTCTTACCGACGGGGTAGCGGGTAAATCCCGTCGGCAATGTTCACATTGACTTTACATGGTACCCTAGTTGGGAAGGGTTAACTGTCCTAGTCGTAGGGCTTCATCAACCTTATGTACATGATATGAGATTGATATGAGTTATATGTGTTCATGGCCCACTATCTGTCTTATTTATATAATATGAGCATTGTTGACCTATTCTTTGATTCCAAATTATTGATTATGTTATTATTATCCTCATTATGTAATCTAGTGTGCAACTCTGACTTTTATTGATTATTTACCTATTTATTGTGGATTACCTAACATTTATCCATAAGTGATGCATATTAAATTTACTGAGTATTATATACTCATTCCTTTAGTTGTTTTTCATTTTTTTTTCCAGGTCTATAGTAGAAGGCAGAATCCAGTCTATTTTTTTCTGTGGATTTCTGTAGTATATATTTGATAGTGTAATAATTATAAACAATATATCATGTATACATTTTTAGCTGCTCCATGGTTGTGTATAAATGGTATAGTTAGAATGTATTTATGAATAAGTAATATTATATTGTGATTAAATATTAGTATGATGTGTGAAGATAATGATTACAACTAATAGCATAACAGACTACAGAAAGACGGACTGCAGAGTAATAGAACACAATATAAATATTAATTAATTAATTAATTTGACAGTATTATGATAGTAATTGATTTTAGGATATGATATGGGTTCTACAGGTACCGGTCGTCTCTAGCATTTCCTACATCCTAGTGTAACACCAAGTCATAACCAAGCCTAGAATAGATAAATGCCCTTGGAAAATTTCTATTAATTTATTAGAAATTATTTTGATGTACCTACATGTGTATTTGATTGTTAATTGATTGTTTGGATAAAATATAATAATAATATAAAATAAATAAAATTAAATTAAATATCCAAATTAGGTTAGAAAAATGGTAGGACTTAATTGAATAAGGAAATAAAAATTAGGAATTTAATTAATATTTTATAAGGACTCAATTAAAGCAAAAGTGCAAGAGTGGGGAGTGAATGACACTTTCACTCATCATGATTCAATGGAATAAAGTATTGATACATTTTAATCTAAAGGATGCATGTGTAGGTTTCAAAGTTCATTTTATGAGATTGAATGTAGGTGATTAAATGGAAAAATCCCACTAACTAATAAAATACTTAAAAGAAATCTGCACTCTTCTTCTCCATCACTCTAAACCATGATAAACAAAGAGAAAGAAGAAAAATTCTTCTTCTTGTTTCGGCCATTGAACAAAATTAAGGATTTGGTGTTAATTCTTGAATCTTGAGTAGAAATCTTCATCAAATAACTTCTTTTTCTTAAAGTATAGTTCAAATTTCAAATTGGTTGGAAGATTAGGAGGACTAGAGTTCGGCCATTCTAGGAAATTTGAAGGTAAGCTTAAAATTCTGGTTGGTTAATGATTTAGTTACATTTAAATGTTGGGTTTGAGGATGTAATTGATGAATTAAACATCTAATGGGTAGTATGCATTGTGGCTGAATTGATTGGGGAAAAATTTAGGGGCAATGATTTTGTGTTTCAAATGAGCAATTGATTTCATAATTGTTGTTACATAGGTTGAATTGATGTTAATTGAATGTTTAAATTGATGTTGTATTTCAATTTTGGAAGGGACCTTGTAACCGAAATGGGGGATAGGGTTTAGGTGTGAAATTTCTTGTAAATTTCTGCAATTGAATGTTTGAATCTTTAATTGACATGGTGAATTGACATTTGAACCCTTAAATTAAAGGATAACTTGAAAGGGAGGAAAACCTCCCTTTTTGGTCGAATGCCCTAGGTTGTGGGAAACATGAAATTGGTTTGGTTTTGGTGAAATTAATTATTTAGATGTGTAATTGGTAACTTGAATTGGTTAATTGTAAGTGTAATTGGAACATTAAATATTAGATTAGGAAAAAACCCTTTGAACCGAACCTAAATAGGGCAAACATGAGGAACTTGATTTTATTGTGTATAATTGAGCTTGAAATTATTAAATTGATGTGTTTGATTGTTGAATTATGAAGTTGAATTGGAAAAATTAAGCTTTGATGACCTAGCCCCCCTTATGCCGAATTGTTATTGAACTAGGGTTAGGGTTTATCAGGTAAACTATGTGTATAATTTGATAATTATGTGTAATATGTTTAATTGATAGGTACTTGAAGCATATAGGAAGTAATTAGTATGGTTGATTTGAGTTTGAATTGAATTTAGGTCTTTATGACCTATAAAATTCAAAATACTTTGGCATGAAACCTAGGCTTGAACGTAAGTCCAAACTTGCTTTAATATATTAATATATATGTGAATTAATGTGTTGTATAAAGAATATGAGATTTAAATATTTGTGGCCCAAGTTAGGCTTTGGCCGAATAGCCTATGTGTGCAAAAAGGGTAAATTTGTCATTTGATAGGAAATATGACCATTGATTAGGTATACGTGTATATTTGATGTGTATTGTGTGTATATGTAATGATTTGAAGTTTTACAGAGAGCATATATATACAGGCGAGCCTCCCGAGGAAGGGACAAGTCGGATAGTCGCTGCGACCGTTAAGGGGTCTTCGGCTAGCTAGGAGCTACGTGCCTTGGCTAAGCGTTGGAAGTAAGTTTTTATATACAATTATTGCATTTAAGCATCATATGGCATTTCATATGCATTTGAAATGATTTGATTCATAAAAACCCTAATTTCATTTGAAATGTCCAATTGGCACCAAAAATGACCCTCTGAACTAACCTTAACTGTCCTAAACTTCCGACTGATATAATTTGAAACCTAGAAAATATTTTAACCAGATACCTGGCCCAATCCTTTCCCCCTATCTCTAAGCTTCAAATTGATACCAAATAGTCCACCTAAATATGTTCATAATATAAAGAACCAAAAACTCCTCAAAAATCCTAAAACGGACCCGTAATTTGACATGCCATTTGCGCTAGCGAAACTGGGCCCCGACGGGCCCTTTTTTAACTTTAGCCAGCATGCCTATATAATACTTGTAATATGAAAATGAGCTGTTATATGTGAAACTGAGCTATATTTGTGAACCTTTATCCATTATATGAGACTTTTGCATATGATATTATAACAGGGCTACTACGACGGTGTAGAGGGATTATCCATGGACCGTGTGCACACTGGTATCTTATTTGACCCTTACTAGAGAGGGGAGTTATATTCTCTAGTCATAAGAGCCGATCACTCTTACGTAACTACTTGTTATGCGCCATTGCACAATATATATACTTGTTAGCACGATTGTGCATACTTGACATATTTGGCCCTATTTACCTATTATATCATATGTGATGTGACTCATACTACATGTTATTATCATTCACCATATTTTGAACATTTCATATGCTATACTTATAGTTCATCATCTGTTACCACATAGTTTTGGTATTATTTATTCTATCCCTTGCTATTACTGCTCCTAACCATTTCAGGTTCCGGTTTAGCTTCAATGGTATATAATTTTCATACATTTTTGTATATAACTACTTACTGAGTATTTTATACTCACCCCCATGGTTTCAAATCTTTTTAGGTATCGATGAGGTCCACAGGCTACTCTTTCTTCGCCATGGACATTTTGACATATATATATAAATATTATAAGTTAATCTTTTATCCAAATTATGTCTAGTAGCTCCATGGTACTGTAATTTAAAGTATGAGTATTTAGATTGATATGTATGTATTTATCTATGTGTGTATGTTGATATAGTTGCTCAGTTTGGTATTAAGACAGGTATGATAGTGATGATGGTTTATGTTGTGAATTGAGAAATATGGATGAGTTGATGATGTGGAGATGGAGCTGAGTTGAGGAATGATATTTGGAAGTGTTTAATTGATAAATGGTAAGTTGGCATGTTAAAAATACAGAGGAAACTCTGCCGGATTTTCAGCAAAACATTGGCATAATGTATATGTATGGGATTTAACATGAATGAACTTGTGTGTTATATGAATTATTAGTATGGATAAGGTTTATGAGCATAAGAAATAGACCTAGATGTAACCTAAAGGCATGGAACCTGTGTTTGATGTATAAGCTAAATTGTATTAGGGGTTATTCGATGTACTAGTAGCCACAGGCGAATCCCGTATCCTTGGACCGTTGCAGCTCCCTGGTTTGGGTCGTGACAGATACCCTAGCTAAGAAGAGTTATGGTCCTGGCCATAGGGTCTGATCCACCTTATGCTATTTACATGTTATATTGATAATGATATGCGTTTCATGACCCAATATCTGTTATATATACATGATTATTATTTCTTTCAGTGCCTATACATCTATATTTGATGTTTATAAACCATTTCCCTTGATTTGGTCCTTTAATGTGCTATCCATGAGTCAATTGTTAATACTGTTCCTTTGTTGTTTCCAACCTAGCTTAATGTATGATAATATATATATTAACTCACTGAGTATGAAAATACTCACCCTTTTAGTGGCTTTATCGTTTTAGGTCAGGAATATAGCTTGTTCAAGATTTCTTCATCAGTGGATCCAGCTTTATTATAATAATGTAAATATTGAACTTGTATATATTCCTTGCATATATTTTAGATGCTCCATGAATATGTAAATTATTGGGATGACTATACTTAATATGATTTGTAATATTATTAGTTGCTGATATTTAATATATATGAGATGTGTTGATATTAGATATGATCACAGATGATGACAAATAGACTAATTATATGGATATAGATATGTTATAGCAGGCGATGTTTACAGGTTATGGAAGAGTTCTACGGGTGTCGATAGCCTTATGTTGTTCCTACATCCTAGGATAGTCATGTTCCAAAATTGGGATGTAACAATAACATTGAAAAACTAGGTAGCCTCAAGCTCATCACACAAAATATGGTGTATTACAGTTCCCAGAATATACCCACCACACTCAAACACAGTGATTTGAAGCACGCACGAGTTGACCAACCCATCATATGGACATGGGTCAGGCACCAACCTCTCTATGAAATTCGAGTCTAAATCATCTAAGAAAATAAAGGATTCTAGCATGCAATTTACAATTGCATTGATGACAAGCACCTTTTGGTCACTAGAGCATAATACCTCAAATTGGTTGTCCACTTCTCTGCGTCAGAGAGTGCCGGCTAAAGGATAATAGTGAACGAGAGAGGAGGAAAGGGCAGCGGAGATGACATTAAAGGGGTGATTTGTGTTGTTGGCGGGGACATTATTAACATAGACACGGAGATAGCGGAAAGTTGTATTCATATTTCGATCGATATCAAGGTGGGAAAAGAGAGAGAACATGATCTTGAGAGAAGGGAGGAGTAGAAGGACGAATTGGTGTAGTTTCTTTGACATGAACTTCCATTTTCATTGAGGGGTTATCAATTGCTGCTGGGTTTGTGATTTATTAGATAATGGATATGAAATCTGTGTAAATGAGTTTTGAATCTTGTGATATATGGATTAATTGAAGTTGTTTTCACCAACCACAAATAATTTGAGCTCTAGTTACCCCGGAGCTGGGCATTGACTTTTGCGAGAGATGTAGAAAGCATTAGAATAATGTTTGTGGAGTAAAATATGGCAAAAAAGACTAAATGGATCTATATCTCGGTGGGTAATTTTATGATGATATTTGATTCAGATCGGATGCCAGAAATGAACCAGAGGTTGAGAACGACGAAGAAGACGATAAATATACGTAATTTGGAATCGGAGAAAGGCAAAGGAATCATAATCTTGATTCCTATTCCCTTCTTCTCTATAATCAAATTCAAAATTGTATTGATGGGATTGTGTATGATGAAATTAAAGAAATGAATTTGATTCGATTTAATTGAGGAATTAAGGAGGAAAACTCAAAGGAAAAAAACTGTAAGGATAAAAGAAAAAAGAGAAAGGTATGTTATTGGTCCATGTGTCTTTGTTGTCTAAACTCAAAGAAGCTGAAATTTTCCTTCTTTCTGTCAAATTTGGTGGTAGTGGTTGTGATGAGTTGATGGTGGGTTGGTAGTAGTGATAAAAATGAAAATTTTAATTTGGTTGAGAGTAATAATATTTGAGTGAAAATTAGATTAAATATAAGCGGTATTTTGAATATTTTACATTGATTTAATAGATTTTGTAATAAAAAAATTTTAAATTTTAATGAAATTAAAATATAAAAATTTTTTAATATAAATTTAAAATTTTAAAATTTTTTTAATATAATCTATTAAAATGCAGTGATTTCAAAATAATTAATCATTTAATTAACTAAAACTTTATAAATTTTCCCTGGTTAAAAACGAAAAGTCATTGAAACAAGCCACGTGTATTTAATACTAACCAGCAAATACATGTAATCTTGCAAAAAGTTTCTTCCTCTTCCATGTTCCGATAATGGATAAATTACCAGCAGATCTCTGTCTCAAGATTTTCTGTTGGCTGGATCACCAGAACCTCGCAACTGCCCAACAAGGTCAAGTAGCTTGTCATCCATTTTTTTTTTTCACATCCAAGAACACATTTCTCTTATATGATTTGATTTGTTGGGTTTTCAATTATAGATGAGATCTTTTCTTTTAATTGCTAATTTTGATAAGATCTCATCTGGGTTTCTTGAATTATGAAATTTTTTAATGCTGCAATAATTTGAACAAGGCAAAAGTACAATTGAATGCTGAATTGTGATTGATGATATTGGTCAAGTCATCTACATGGATTTTCACATGTCTTATTAAATCAGGAGAAATTCAATTATATATTGGGATATAGTTTTTCTTTTACTTTCAGAAACAAATATGGTCATCTCTAGCAAATTTAATGTTTTTATATAATATTGTCTTCCCTTTTATTATTTTTTATTTGGATTCATGTGCCACCATTAGACCTCTTCGTGTGTCGGTCATGGGTTTCAATTTGTGGAAAAAATAGCGGGTAAAACAGGCCAGACCTTTGCGGAATTTGACATTTTTCAAGCCTAGATCCGGTCTATGAACAGACTGAGCCACAATGGCTAGCCGAATTTTTAAGTTACAACAACAAAAGTGGTCAATTTGTCAATTTATTACTATTTTTAATTATTTGGGACTTGAATTCAAACTTGCAACCTTACAATCGTGAGATTGCTCCATTACCACTGAGACAAAGCTCAATGATAATTTATTATCTTTTGTAAGCTTTGGGTATAAGGTACAATTATGAAGGATCTTAACATCAATGGGAAAAAAAAAAACATATGAATAATTCTGTCATGTACTCCATTTGACAGTTATTTATGTCTAAGCATGTAATAGACCCAATTGGGAATTATATCAACTTTCGAACTTTTAGCTTTAAGCTTTATGATATGAGCAATAACATTCTTTTTTGTTGAAAACAGGTAATTCATATTTATTAGTTATAGAAATTCATTATCATGTTTCTTTTACTGTTCTCATTTTTTGCTGGATTAACTGGTTTACCAACCTTTTAAGTATCATGTTACTGACATGGTAATTTATTCTTGTAAAGTTTGCAAGAAATGGAAGGCATTGGCCTCAGATAATGTTCTATGGTCTAATCTATTTGAGGAGAGATGGGGAGGAGATCGTGCTACTTTCTTTGCCCCTATTGAATCAAAATCATGGAAAGATGTGTATGAGGTGCAAGATCGTTGTGATCGAATTGGATTGTACGTTAAAAGTCCAATTTCGTTTTATTTCTTGACGTGTTACTTGCTAGGTTACCCTGTAGCTGCATCACTGGCACAACCATGCAAATGTACCAGCAAAAATATGTGGACAAGTGCATACACACAATTTAGATGGAGTATGCTTATTTTTTCTATGTTGACAATGGTGTGGTAACAAGAAACATCTGCAGTGAAAATGACAAACTTGATTAGCAAATTAGCAAATAGATTAGGAGTCTTACAAGTGTAAATTCTGTGGGAAATTCATTAGTAAACAGACTTTTTACAGTTTAAAGACTGGATATCTACTAAATTTTTAGGATGATTTCAACCTCTGAGATTCAAAAATGATATTTAACATGCTGTTGTACCCTTTATGAGCAAGACCAATTTTCTTTTTCTTTTTTTTTTAATGTCTATATCATTTTGCAATGATTTTCTTATGACTTAGAGCGGATGCTCCAATGAGTAGAGAACAGCCAATTTGGAGGTCAACTACAGCTCAAGCCCGTTGTGATTTTGTCAAAGAATGTTTGTCCATTGAAAAATTATTAAGTTTGTAGATTGTGTACATAGTTAATGTGAATGCAATCTGATTTGCAACAATTATTGATTTGATAACCATGGCATTGTTGTTTTGATTGAATGAAGATGCTGCTGTTTTACATGAGCAGGGGGCTGAAGATAATCCGGGAAGGCGGTGACTACTATCTTGTTCACCAAGGAGAAATCCAGCGATATTTGGGATCAAGAAGACAAAATAAAAGGGCAATAAGTTGTCCTCTAAGTTCCAAAAGGGAGCTCTTGGGAGATAGATCCTTCAAAAATGAGGAATCCTGCTGCGGAGGTATATTGGACAAAATACTTTTCTTCATTGGGGACCTGGAAGTTGCATCAACAGATGCTAAACGTGTTCGGATTCAATAAGCATTCTTAAAGACAATGCTTAAATGTTCTTGAAAAGTGTAACATTTTTTCTCTGCTTACCTGCATTAACGTATGTCCTCCATTGTTGTTGTCTGTATATTTATTCAGATAGTCCTCAAACCTGGTATATTTCTATGTAAATTATTCTTTTTGTGTGAAACACTGTGCTTCCTAAAGAATAGAACAACTGACACATAAACATGATAAAGGAATAATGAACCAAAATTGACTTTGTTAATATAGCTGTAACTTTTTTGCATCTTCAATTGCCAAACACAAATAGAAGTTTTTTGATGTACCAGTTTTGGGTGACAGGAGCAGTGAATAGGTAGATTATTATAGGATGGGAGCTGCAGGCTGCAATATTTTGGCAGGTGGGGCCTTTAAAATTTTTGACATTTTTCAACTCAGGTCCGGCTAATAATCGTATCTATTGAGAGCTATATTGCTCTTAATACTGAAAAGATGATAGTAAAGATTTTTTTTTTATTTTTTTTTTTTATCTTCAAGGGATAGACTCGATGTTCATTAAAATGAGAGGCTAATACAATTGGAGCTCGTCTTTCAGCGACCTCACTTGGGCTTGAACGCACAAGCATAACTCACAACTCAAAAAGGCTTTTCTAGCCAGATAATGGGCTGTCCAATTACACTCGCTTTTGACAACATTAAAATCACAAAATTGAAAATTGATCACCAAACGAGAGATATTCTCATTGGATTGTCAAATTCCACTCCTGGTATTGAAACTCCCTTATCGCGGCAATTACCAGTTTAGAGTCTCCTTCGAAAATCACTTCTTTCCACCCTTGATTCTTTGTTACCTTTACTGCCTCTCTCAATGCACGTGCTTCAATCACAGTTGGGTTCAATACTCCTGTGAATTGGGTCAACAATGGAGAATAGCCCTAGTATGATCTCTGGTCACCACTCCTGTAGCTCCTCCATTTAAGCATTTATCCACTGCTCCATCAAAGTTGATCTTCAAAACTCCTTCACGGAAGAGAGGTGATCGTGCTTGGTAGCTTAGGGGTGCATGGCTTCCCAAGCTTCCAAAAATTAATTTTTGTATTTATATATTTTTAACATATTTTTAAAAAATATAATGAGTTTATTTTTCAAAACTAGACTTTATTGAAATTAAAATAATGAGTTTAAGAAAAAAATTAATTTGATGGAGTTTTAGATTGTCAATTTTCAATTCTTTTCTTGTCAAATTTTTAAAGAAATTAAAACTAAAACTAAAATTAAAACTAAAGAACAATAGAACTTATATAAAAATACAAATAATTTACAATGATTTAATGCCTTCTATATATTGTCACGTCCCGATTTCGAAATATGATTGTCCTACAATACGGAAGATACCAGAAGCGACCGACTCCCGTAGAACCCAATATCAGTTGTTATAATTATTTACTATCTCATGATAACCAATTAATTAATTAATATCCATTCTATTATTCTGTTACTATGTAATATGACTGTCTGTAATTTATTCTGTAATTGGTTGAAAATATCATCATCACAAGTCATATCTATAATTAGATTCTATATTATGTTATACATACATAATTACAGACTAACTATGCCATTAATACAAACCCATGGAGCTGCTAAGAATAATACACAAAATATAGTGCCAAAATGATTACACTGTCACTAGATGTAGCAGGAATCCATAGGAAAATTAACAGACATGATTCTGCCTCCTACTCTGCACCTGTAAAAGGGGAAACAACTGAAATGAGTGAGTATTAAATACTCAATAAATCTAATATGCATCATCCAATAGAAAATGGTTAGGATAACAATAAACATTAGGTAGATAAACAATAAACAAAAAGACTGCATATCGATTACAGAATAAATAATTAGGTTATAGAATCAAAGATTTGGAATAGAAAATAAGTTAACAAAACTCATATCATGTAAATATGACAGATAATGGGCCATGAACACGTAGTAGCTCATATTGAGCTCATATCATATACATAATACTGATAAGGTTTTATGGTTAGGACAATTATCCCTTCCTAGCTAGGGTATCATGTAAATAATGTGCACATTGCCGACGGTATTTACCCGTTACCCCGTCGGTGAGGAAGCTTTGTCAAATTACATTATAATCAATATAGGCATGGAAATAAGTCAAAGGACATCAATATATGACAACTATCTAATCAATAATCAATAGTTCGTGAAATAATCAAACGAGACTATAATTAAGTAATGAATAAGCAATAGGAGGTAAATAAACAATAGTAGTACATTTAACAATTAACATTGAGTTGGAACATAGGATGGTCATCAATGATCAAATGGTTGGCACAATTAGCTAGCCAATGTCGCTGGCGATAATAGCATTTAAATGGTAGGCCTATGATGGAAGCAAATGATAGGCCTATGGCAAAATGAACTAGGCATTTCATAGAACACTTGGTGTGCAATATTGAATAGATAATTTGGTTAGGTTATGGTGCAACATTGACATTGCCCATACAATCAACAACAAGCTAAAAAACAAGGCTATTTGTTAGCCCTCTTGGGCTTGATGTTGATTTTGATGATAATAAAACATGTTAATTGTGTTAATTATACTAACAATTTGTTTGAGTTGGTTAAGGCATGAGAAATCATGACCAAAGTTTATTTATAGGATTAACACTATTGAAAGAGTGTATATGCTAAGGGGGAACATATTTGAAGAATGCAACTTTTTAGAAATGAAGCTGCAAGTTGTTGAATTTGGGTGTGTCACGGGTGCGACCACCTGTAGTCACAGGCGCTACTCTAGGAACAAGTTTGGTCAAAGGTGCAACAAAGTCAGTCGCAGCCTTGAAAAGCTTCAGGTCGCGGTCGTGACACATTCTAGTCACGGGTGCAAAATTAAAATGAGAATTTATCAAAACATCTAGTAGTCTCAGATGAAAAGTGTCTCTCTAGTAGCGGGTGCGACGCATGGAAGTCGCCGGCGCGACTCGAGGAAGTTGAAGGCGTGACACCAGAAAACTGACAGACTTACACAAAGTATGATTTGATGCCAAATTTTGTATAAATTGGGAGAAGCTAATAAGACAAACCACATATGGATGGAAAGATATGGATGTCTAGTTTTAGGAATAAAAATTAGATTGAGCATTGGAAATTGAAAAATGAAGATATGAATTTTTAAATGAATTATGCTCAAACTGGCAGACTAGGACAAAATAGATAGGACAAATTGAAAATATTTTTGAAAATTATAGAAGAATAATTTGGGCATGAAATTATATATTAAATATCTGGATGTCTAATTTTATATGGAAAAATTATCAAGTGATTTCGAGTTCTAGAGAAGGAGAAATTGAAAAATTAGCAAAGCATGCTCAAACTGTCTTTTAGATTTGGATAAGAAAATGTTATAATTTTTTAAGACATGAATATGAATAATTTTGGAGTTAAGTTAAACTAAAAATTTAAAGTAGATATCTCAAAGTTTCTAATGCAAGAAACGGTGCATGATTTGGAGTTGTATAACTCAAGATATGATAAAATTAATTTACTGCTCTGACAGGGATAAAAAGTCGCAGGCGCGACTCAAAAGTAGCGGGCGCGATTCTTGTGATTCAAATAGCAAAACTAGCCGTTGGAAGGTATTGTTGTCATGACCCGGTTTCCCAAGCCGTGACGGTCCTAGGGTACAGGAGATGCCAATGGCGACCGGCACCCGTAGAACCCAATATCAGTCACATCAATCTATCAATTCAATATAATATATATATCTATATATATATATATCATATTCATAATTACCAATCATTCTATCAACCTGTCATACATTCTGAAAATAATTGAAATATCAATTCCCAAAATATCACTTTAATTATAATTTCATCCATTTAACAAAACCATCATCAGTTATATGTTCATTTCCTAGCTAACCAGTATATACCCATGGAGCAGCTAGATCATGAACACCAAAATAAATATTATTCAAAATAGAGTATTTGTAAATACATCTGAAAATCAATGGCAGAATTCCCAGAGAAGTAGAAGTCTGGATTCTACAGCTCCAATCCTCTCCTGAAAGAGGAAACAATAAAAGGGTGAGTATCGATGATACTCAGTGAATTGACATACATCGCAATAAATATAGGTGTCATATAACAAAGGTATCAATCAAATGGTAATAGTGTACCGAATAAATAGCGAGGTGTAATAAAGTCAATAATCAACATATAAGTTAGGTATCATATATGGAAAGACAGATATAGGGATGGACTGTATGAAAAGAAATCGTACAATCTCCAAATAATCAAATGCGTTGGACCATGTGGGTCCTAGATCATCCATATCAGGGCAAATAAGCATAAGGCTGATCAGGCCCTATGACCGGGACCATAACCCTTCCCAGCTAGGGTACAAATATATAATATACACAAGGTCGATAGTATTTCCCTACTCCCCTGTCGAATCGGAAGTTCTGTCACAACCATATCAAGGTCAATAACAAGGGATACCATTAACAACAATAGCATCCGGATTCCATCAATCAATCAATCAGTTCGGTATCAATCATATCAATATTCAATATCAATAATGGCCATGCCATGTACAATATCCAATACAAATCAAAGGTTTGATAATATGGGTAATTCATAT
>CANXYC010891677.1:0-15555 GCA_948193065.1 Aleurites moluccanus | reverse complement strand
AAAAAAATATAAAAAAAAAAAAAAAAAAAAAAAAAAAAAAAAAAAAGTAAAAAGATAGTTAAATTAGTATAAATTAATAAATCAAATTAGTTAAATTAGTATAAATTAATAAATCAAATTGACTGCATAAATATAAAATTTATGGGCTCTCCTTTCCGATCTATGTAAGCATAGGCAACAGAAAACAACATGCAAATAAGCTACTAACAACATAATTATCCAAAAAAGGTACAAAATTAGAGATCAGATGAACTATAGAAAATATGGTTAAAACAAATTCTAGAACAAGCATCTATCCATCCTAACTAAAAATCTTTGTATTACTATAGGGAAAAATGATTTTACCCCTAAATTACCAGCGAAGGAAGAGGAACTTGACTTCTTTTTGATGCATGCATTTGGATGTAGTACTCTTTAAATTCAGGTGGGCAGTTTCTAACAAGCTTAACCATATCCTCTTCATCACGCTGCATGATAAAAATATAAGTACTTTAAAACTATTGTTATTATCCCAGCTTTGACTGTCTGCATGGATTACATTACACCAACAAAACCAAAAAAAAAGAAAAAGAAAAAAAGAAAAAGAAAAAGAAAAAGAAAAAGAAAAATAAAACAGCAATAAAGCCATCTATAAAAGATAATAGTAGTTTCTTTTGAGTGAAGGGGATAACTACATGTAGTGTTAATGAGAAATTATGCTGTTCACAATTATTCAGCCGAATTTGTGAATAATTTTTACTTCAATTTTATTGGAAGAAATGTTAATAATGAATAAATTACTGTACAAGTTTTATGATAATGAATAAATTACCATACGAGTTTTATGCTTGCACATAAGATTTACATCCTCAAAAACAGTTCACTCAAATACTTTTAGACTTGAGAGGTATTTGAGTGTAAAGAAGGGGGAAAAGAATGGAGAGAGAGAGAGAGAGAGAGAGAGAGAGAGAGAGAGAACAATAATCATGATAATACTACAAGTTGTTAGAAGTGAAAAGCCACCTGAATATACAATTTCTTCCAAGCACAATCACATAACCTCTTGGAAGGAGGCAATAGACCCCATCGCATACAGTACCTGCCAAAATCTAATGAATGTGAACTATATTGATAGCCATGCCCAAAAGGACAATACATATTTGCATAAATATGCACATAATCAACTGAAGTATATAAATAAAAAAATCCCAGCCATATATTAGCATAAATGCTATAATGCGAAGCCAACTATAGCAAAATAAAAAATCCATATGATAGCATTTTTGACTAATCTTATTACCTTCACTGATAACAGACATATAAAGGGCATGCTGGCTATGGAATTAGAGGAACTGAGTAAAACAACACTGTTTGCACCTCGTTTCCCCAACTCAAAAAGAAGGTTAAGACAGGGAAGATAATTGCTGAAGTGACTAAGTGATCCTCTCACTGAACTTGAAGATCATCCATATCAATTATTGATTTAGGGCAAAGGAATTTGTGCCGAGGTCATTAGTTATAATCATGTACACTGTTTTATGCTCCTCCTCAAACTCCAACATTATTGGGATATTCAATTGTCCCAGCTTAGAGTTTTTTTTTTTTTTTTTTTTTTGACAAACGGAGGTGAAATTTGTCCTAGCTTCCAAAGAAAAAGACTAGTATTGCTTTGACAGAATAAACTTGAAATACACAATTCCACTCCTATAAAAGGTCCAAACAAAGAAGAAGAATCACTAAAACAATCTACTGCTATATTTCTTCAGTACTTTCCATTCTTGGGTTTTTGTTTACTGTGTTCATTCCTGGTTTCCAGAATTATTTCCTTTTGAGTCTTTTATTTTTCTTATCCATAAGCAACATCTGTTGAAGAATTACTATATTTGTTCAAGGAGAACCCATTGAATTCTAGTTCTGCTTGTACTATTTTTGTTTTTATTGATGACTCGTATGCTGATTAAAATTAACTGGGTCAATTATTTACTGACTAGAATAGAATATTCCTTTTCCAAACTGATGCTTTTTGATATGCCATGTCAGGAAGTATGGTACTGGAACCCGGCCAAGGACACTCCCACTGCAACAAAATTTCAGTTGATTTTGCAAAGACACATGTGATTGCTTAGAAAAGCAAAGACCAAGCTTGAGAGGACAGGAGCACTATTAGAGAAATCATAGAACAGTAAACAGAAAGAAGAAACAAAAAGTTGGAAGGTCAAAAGAGCAATTTCAACAACCTAGAACAACAAATTAACAATCAAACAAGGCAAGCCACCTAAAAGTGTTTCCCAGGAGGAGATTGATCATCAATTCAAGGAATTCTATGAAAACATTCAGGCAATGTTTGGATTGAAGAATTTTGGATGAGGGAATTCGGACAATCCATGGATTTAGTTGAATTCTATCATTTGCTTGGAAAAAAAAAATGATAAACCCTCTCAAAACCCTCATTTAAAATCCCACCTAGAAGGTGGGATTTTGCTAAATCCCTTGTACTTTAGTGAATGACGGATTCTTGAAAAAAGTCTTTATAATTCAAAAAATATCCTTCGAATCCATGGACTTAATTTCCATACCAAACAAGAGAGATATGGATTTTAAAAATATGCAATACAAATATTGCCTCAAGCAACTGAAGTCTCAAAACTAGTTTTGGATGCAAAGATAGGTAAGGTCCCATATCTTAAAAAGAAAGTAGAAGGAAAAAGGAGCCAACTTCATTATTCAAGATATCAAAGTTGTTGATTTTCGAGAGAGATTGTTATTCCAGCAAAGTTTAAAAACAAGTTTAAAAGGAGCTTACAAGTATTTCCATCGCTATAAACAACCAAGAAGTCAAGTTTTCTCCAACCAAAGGAGTGATGCAGATAACAAGAAGATCAAGAAAAAATTATTGACTTGAGACATTTAAAATTATAGGCTAGATTTAATACAGATTTTATTATGATACTAAAAAACTACTATCTAGTCCTTAGGACTATTATCTATATGTCTATGTAAATAATTAGTTGTTGGTTGTTGGTTCATTAAGTCTTCGGGGGCAATTGTATAATTTATACTTTTGCTGGAAAATTTGTTCAGATGTATTTAGAACTTGGGGGTTTGTTTAATTGTAGAAAACAATTTTTTGTTTTCCATTGTCTATTTTCTTGAAAAACGTAGTTTTTATTTTTCATAGAAAATCTTTACAACTGTAAAACATGTTTATTTGTCGAAGACAGAAAACTATTTTCTATTTTGAAATTAGACAACTACTTTTTTTTTTTTTTGCTTGTTATGACAAACCAACATTCTCTCATTTTTTTTGTACATTATTTTATTAAAAGTAATTACTCTCTAATCATTTTTCAAAATTAGCACTTTGAAATTTGTTTTTTAAATATTAATTGTATATTAAATATATCATGGAAAATATTTTACCATGATATCATATGAAATTCAAGTATTGTCTTCCTATTACAAAAAGTTTGATATCAAATTTTATAATAATTTTTTTTCTTCATATATAGTCACTTTTATTAGTGAAATTATAAATTTTTAACTAAAAATAATGGAAGAGTTTTATTTTATTTTACAAATTCATTACAGCAGTGATATTGTAGAGAAATAATGCATATGAAAAACATTAATAAAAGCATAAAATACGAGAAAGATTTTGCAGGGAGTCAACCCCAATATCCACAGGCAGTAAAAGAGTTGGAAAAATGTGTGTTCATCTATTTGAAAAATGGTTAATTTGTGATAAAGGAAAACAGTAGAAAACAACTTAAAGTTGTTTTCTAAAGTTTAGTTCTTATGCAGAGAATTGGAAAATCTAGTTTTCAATTCTCCATTTGAAAAATTATGATATTTAAACATGAAACTCTATTTTTCTATTTCCTTGGAAAAAGTTTTCTAGAAAACAAGCCCAACTTTCTATAAGTAAACAGGCCCTAGGAGTCTTTATTTTTATTTGAGCCTTACATCCTTATTGCCAACATTTATTCCTTTTAGGTTCCTTGGAAGTCCAAATCCCTTAAAGGTTATTACTAGTTTTGAAGTACTTTAGCTTAAAAGTTCAGGATTAGTTTGAGTCTAAAAATATACCTAGATTATGAAGTGAATAACTTTAATTAATACAATTTGTAGCAATTATGCTTCTTTAGATTGTGTAAAAAATTCTATCCTAGGTGTAATGCCTATAGGATCTTAAGGAAGCCTAAACTCTTTTATCGTATTACTCTCGCTTTACTAGTTAAAAGTATTGCTCACAATGCCTTAAGGTGCATTTGGTTCAATGGACTAGAACAAATAAGATAAGACAGGAAATTGTCCCTTGCCTGTCTTTAGCAACAAAATAAAAATGGGTTCTTGTCTTGTCTTATCCAATCTCAATTTTATCACTTCACTACAATCTCAACTCAACTTAACCTTAATCCTAAAATTAATTGCGGTCAGCCATATGGATTTTTTGTTTCCACTTTAAATGATTTTGGTAGTATATTCTGATAATTGTGATGCCTTTAAATTATATTGTATTCATTTCCTTCAAGTTAGTTTAAGTCTATCTCTTTAGTTTAAGTCTATCTCTTTCTTTCTTTCTCTTCTTTATCACGATTTGCTCAACTTTCTTAACCGAAACCTCCCTAGGTCTTTACTTCACATGCTCAAACGATCTTAATTTTCATTCTCTCATCTTGTTCTCAATCGTTGCGACTCTCACTTTATCTCTAATACTTATATTGAGTATCTTATCCATTCTAATATCACTACACATCCATCTTAGCATCTTCATCTCGGCAACACTTATCTCCGATACATGTTATCTCTTCATTGTCCAACACTCGCTACCATATAATATAGTCAGTCGAATAGTTATACGATAAAATTTTCCTTTCAATTTATTGGAAATCTTGCGGTCACATAGGACTCCTGTAACAAGCCTCTATTTCAACTTTTATCCAATTTTTATCTTATAGCTAACATTCTCCTCACAACCTCCATTTTGTTGGAGGACTTAGCCTAGATATTTAAAATGGGTGTTTTAGGATAATATCACTTTATCCAAACTAACTCTCTCACTATCCCCACTTCAGTCTCCGCTAAACTTACAATACATGTATTTCATCTTTGTTTTATTTAACTTGAAATCCTTGGACTCCAAAATGCTCATCCACAAACTTTCTTAAATATGGGTAATTAAAAGAAATTGATTATTTTAAAATTTCTTATTTAATGTTTATGTAATATTTATTTATCACTTTAGTTATAAATTATATTTTCTATGTTACATATTTAATATGATATTTATTTATTAATTACATTCAATGATAATTATTTTCTTTTTGTCATGTCTGCTATTGTATTATCCTTTCCATCCTATGCACTAAATGCACCTGACACTTAGTGTATGGTGAAAGGGAGAAAACAATATAAGATAAAATACCAAAAGAAAAGACAAGATAAATAGTCTCATTGCCATGTGTTTGGTGTACCTTATACAAGAAAATTTAACTACACAAAAGAATTATTGATACATTGAAAATAATTTAATATCATATCAAATAAATAAAAGAAAAATAAATATATACAAGTACTTAAATAATAATTTCTTTCAATTAGTATATAATATTAAAATAGTATAATATTTAGTTATATTATTTTTTTTTTCATTTTTTTTTAAATATGGATTTTATTTCTCTTGTTCAGTGTGGGAGTAGACAAGTCGTTGTATTAAGTGTTAAGGAACAAAAATAAAAAAGGGGAATAGACAAAACAAGAATCCACTTTTAACTTATCCAACTGGTCCACCAAACACACAATAAGCAAGAATTCTTCTATGTTGCCTTGCCACTAAGTCAAATGCAACCTAATTATATTACAAACAGCCCCAAGGTATTTAGGAACTATTAAAATATAATATCTCACATTGATTAAATAGAGGACATTGAATGAACATATATATAATTAGACTCTCTAACCTCAATAGCTAACTTTTAAGATTATCACTCCCAATACTATATAAGCTCCAACATTCCTAATTTGGTATCAGAGTCTAATCGATTCTTACACCACCTCCCGTTATATCATAAATTGGGCTGGGTTCAATTTTCTTTCTTGGCCGGTGATGGGTGTTCACCTTGTGGTGAATTTCATTTAAAATGTCTTTCGGCCCGGTGATGGGCTTTCACTCCGTGATGGGTTTCATTCAAATATCTTTCGGCCCGGTGATAAACGATGTTGAATCTAGTTTTCATCATAAATTTACAAGTGTCAACTGAGCTTAATCAAAAATCATCTTGACCAAAAAATCACTTGAGGAAGAGTGTTAAGATATAATATCCCACCTTGATTAAATAGAAAATGTTGAATGAGCATATATATAATTGGGCTTTTTAACCTTAATAACTAGCTTTTAAAATTAGTACTCCCAATATTATATAAGCTCCAACATTTTTAACAGGAACAAAAATAAAAAAGGGAATAGGCAAGACAAGAATCCACTTTTAACTTATCCAATTGGTCCAACAAACACACAATAAGCAAGTATTCTTCTGTGTTGCCTTGCCACTAAGCCAAACACAACCTAATTACATTGCAAACAGCCCCATAACCTCTCTCTCTTGTCTAATCTCCTTTAACCTATTCTTTTACTAAGTCCTCATTGTTCACCTACATTATCTAACCAGTCTAACATTCTATAAATCTCAAAAACTAGCCTAAATAACAAATCTCGTAAGCTAACTAGTCTCGAGGTCTCTAGGTCAAGTGGTCAAAAATTAACTCCCTTTGGATGCATTCGCTAAAAGTTAATTGTTTAGATTAATTAACTCTTTAATAATCTTTTGGGACCTAATAGTTATATTTACCCTAACTTTGCGACTTGTCACCGTTTTCTCATTAACTTTTTTGTTTAGCTAAATTTACCCTAACTAGCAAACTTAGTGCCAAATATATCATGATGATGAAATATATTTACAAATCAAACTTCTCTCTTCTAGTTGGAAATCATTGTCGTATAAAGCTCTTAAAATGATGGGTCTTATGCATTAACATTAACCAACAAAAATTCCTAACTAGGCAAATCTTTACCTCTATCAAATAGTAATATCATTCTTTAAAAGAAGAAAAAAAGCACTAATTTTTCCAAATATCAAATCAATAAGGATTGATTAATAATCTAGAATTTAGAAACAATACCAATTATTATATTTCTAGGGTTTATGTTAATTTATGTTCCATTCTTGTTGAAGAGAATTTTAATCTTTTTTTCACTAAATCCATGTTCATCAAAAAACCAAACCAAACAGATCTCATTAGCGAGCTTCCAAATGAAATCCTCCACTGCATTCTCTCTTACATGCCCGCAAATCTATCAATCAAAACAAGCACTCTATCCTCTAGATAGAAAAATCTCTGGAAATTCACTTCTATAATCCATATAGGCTCACCTAGTCCTATCATTTATCTTTTAAACAAAGATTACTCATCCATTCAACAATCTTTAGATAGTCCTCCACATATCCCCTTTGTTAACCAAGCTTGTTGTGGTCGGATCATTTATCCAACCAAAATCTCTCCCTTCTATGATCCAATACTTAGTCGATTTTGCTCTACCCATCGTGTTTTCAACTCTCGAATTAAACATTCAGTTTCATGGCGGCGGGCTTTTGGGTTTTTCAATTTTCCAAATTTCATTGTTTCATTAGTTCAAAAACTCAAATCAAGCCTTCAATTTTAATCCTCCTCAAAATTAAGTGGGTTTCTTAAACTAAGGTTACAATACACTTATTTTGATGGGTATTAGATGCTTGAGAAGATAAGAGAGAGAACCCTTAAACCCAACCCTTAACCAAAATAACATTAATTGGTTAATGTTACAATGAGAGGAGACTCTTCAGACTTCCCTATCTTAGTTGGGTTGCATTAAGGATCTGCAGTAAACCCTTACCTCTTCACTTTGGTTATGGATGAATTACCAAAGCATATACAAGAGGAAATCTCATTGTGCATGATGTTTGCAGACGATATTATACTAATAAATGAGACACAAGAAGAAATTCGTAGAAAGTTAGAGTTGTGTAGGAGCATTTTGGAGTCCAAAGGTTTCAGGTTAAGTAACCAAGATAGAATATATGCATTGCTAATTTAGTGAAGAACGAAATGGAGATAATGAAAGAATTAAGTTGAATGAAGTGGTATTGTCCCAAAGCACCTATTGTAATACCTCAGTTAAAACCTATAACCTAAACCACAAAGGGTAATCTAGGAGAATTTTAATTTGAATTGAATGTTTTGATTTGCTATGTGTTTATGCATGAATTTGATTGGTATGTATGTTATATGATGTGTTTGAATGAATAGAGGAGGTTTAAAAGCTATTGGGAAGATATCGGGTAAAATTGAGTTTTTAGTGAACTGGGGGCAAAATGGTCATTTTACACCCCTTGAATTATTAATGGAATTAACATCATATTTTATGATAAAAGAGAATATCAGGACATGAAAATAGTGGTATAAAGGTCATTTGAATTATTGTTGAAAGATTAAAGCCGGTAGAAAATAATTTCGGGCAAAGCTGCTCAGATAGGGATTCCATTTGAACTAGGGGTAGTTTAGTCTTTTCTTTTGGATTATGGACTTACATAGTGTATGCAAGTCTATGATATCATTTTAGACTAACCTAAATCAAATCATTGGATGAAAAGATCAAGAATTGAATGGTTAGTAAACTAGATTTCATAATTTTTAACATAAACTCAATGTATAGAATAACACCATTGATATTTAACTTGATTTTTCCAACTTCATCTCCCTTAGCCAAATTTCCAACCAAACTTTCTCTCTCCACCATTGTCAAGTTTCGGCCACCATTGTCCAACACCAAAGCAAGTTGTTTTCTTTCATTTTTTATCCAAACTTGCTAATTCCATCATTCTAAACACAAATCTATCCTTAGATTCAAAGAAAAACCAAGAAAAGTTGATAAATCAAAGTTTTCAAGTTTTGAAAGAACTCTTGAAAAAGTAAATGATTTTACTATTCTTTTGGTTTAATTATGTTTTTAAGATATTTTTTGTTGTTATTTAGTAACAAAAATGTGTTTAGGTTGAAAGAAATTCAAAAAGTTGGAAAGGAAACCCTAATAGGAAAATGTATGATTCAAAGATGTGATTTTGATGGAATTTTTGTTCAAATGAGTTATATTTGATGTGTTGGATATGAATTAGTGGTTATTTAATGGAAACAAATCCATTTGGTGGAAGAACCACTTTGGCCGAATGTGAGATGCTTGAATAATGGAATTATGCTTTGATGTTTAATAGGTTTAAATGATAGAATGTTATGTATTTGATGTATATGTATATTTTTTAATTAATTGGTGTTGAAAAATGAATGAATGGAATGAATTCCAACTAGGTTAAACCATGTTGAATTTATAGGTTTAATGTGTTAGGTTGAAGTAATTAGGAAGGAAAGGTTTGAATATGGAATATTAGTGTATGTAATGCAAATGTATGAATTTAAATATGGAAATGGTGTTTGATATAAGTACTTAGAAAGTAAACTTGAAATTTGGTGCATATTTGATATGGAATGTTGAGCTAAGTGTATATAAGTTATTAATTTGGCTTAAAAGTGATGAATAGATGAAATGTAAGTCAAATGTGGTGATAGAATGTGTTTAATGCATAAAGAATTGAAAAAAGAGTAAATTGTGCAATGTGAAGTTTATAGTGCATATTGAGTATGCTTGATGTATTTTAATGTGAATAACGTGTTTTGTGATGGTTTTACATCTTACCGGAGTGTTATATTTGGAAATAGGTGAACCGTCAAGTACTCTAGCTGGGAATGTCGGACGGCGGGCCCGATTAAGATTTCGAATAGTGGATTGAGGGATAAAATGGACTGATTGTGTAAAAAGTGAGTCTATATGTATAATCATGCATGATTTGCATCATATATCATATAAAATGTCATTTAGACTGATAAACCAACATTTGCTAACTTACAGTACCTACAGTGCATTTTGACCAGTAAATAAACCCACCGAAGCGACATAAAATGACCTAAATTTTGTTTATCTATAAAATGAAACCTAAAAAGCCAATTGAGCCACCACTTGGCCTATTCTTCTAATTTTGCCCTAAGTTATAAAACGGTACCTCATGGTCCACCTAAATCCATTAGTAGCATAATTAACCAGAAACTACTCAAAAATCCTAAAATGGACCCGTAACGACGAGTATCAATTGCAACAGCACAATTGGCCCCGCTGGCCATTTTTTTTACTTGACCCCAATTTGTTATATTATTCATTATGGATATATATATGATTGTTTCACAGCTATAAAAGTTATATTTATGCTATATTGATTGTTATATAGAGACACACCCATATGGTATTATAACAGGGCTACCTCGATAGTGTAGCGGGTAATTCCATCGACCGTGTGCACACTGGTATTCATTTGACCCTTGCTAGGGAGGAGTATTAAATTCTCTAGCCGTAAGGGCTGATCATTCTTACGTACAGTGGATTAAGCAAGATTGTGCTGGAGTACAGAATAATATACGAATGTGCTATTATAGTAATGCGATTGCACTTTTCACTGGACCCAATCCTGTTATATCATATGTACGTTGACTCGTACACTGGATACTTATATGGATGCGTATTTGGATACTTATATGGATACTTGTTATACTTTTTATTTGTTATCTTATATTGATTCTACAGGCCATTTGTGAGCAACCATGGTATTATGAACATCTACTGCATTTTTATATATATAGATTCACTGAATATTTTTATACTCACCCCCATAGTTGTTCATATTTTTCAGGACTGTAGTGAGGCTCGAATTCCATTGGCACTTTCTATCCTTGCCTTTGAATTTTGATACTTGTAACATTTAATATTCCAATCTTTAAAGTATATGTAAATATTTGTACAGTATTAGAGATTCCATGGTACTGTAACTTAAAAGGGACATATGTGTGTGATTGTATTTCTTATAGTTTTGCATATATATTATGCTATGGATGTATATAGTTTGATATACAGATATGTATTGAATTGATATTAGAGGTTGATATGAGTATTGATGATAAAGTATATTGGAAATGTTTATTACTTGTTTTACAGCTGGGCATAGTTATATATTAGAGGAGATGCTGTAGAAATTTTAGCAACATTATTAAGCTATATTTGAGCTGATTATATTTATTGCTTGCCATTGTCATATAGTATTGGGTTCTTCGTGGTACTGGTAGTTTAGGCAACACCCGTACCCTAGGACCGTCGCGGCTCCTAGGTTGGATCGTTACATTTAAATATCTAAGTTGATTCCTCCAACAAGATGGAAGTTGTTAAGAAGATATTAGTCATAAGACAAAAATGGGGTAATTGAAATGAAGACTTGCCTTGGAAGTTCTATATGACCGTAAGATTCCCAATAAATTGAAAAGAAAATTCTACCGTACGGCTATTCTACCAATTATGCTATACGGTAGTGAATGTTGGACACGTGTAGCGGAGATATAAGAAGACTCCGATTAGGAAGGTTGAACACATTACACTAGAGGAGAGGAAAAAAGGAAGAAGTAAACCTGAACTTACTTGGAGAAGAGGAGTACAGTATTGTAATATCCTAGAAAGCTATAACATGTATGCATTAATTAATTCTCAGTATGTGGTCCATTAGTCTTGAAATGATAGAAAATAATTTTAGAGACACAGTTAAAAAGCAAATTCGAAATTTTTCCGGAAAATGGCAGTGTCGGGAACACTGCTGAGAAATTAACAGTCCGGTCAACGGAAAAATTTCTGAAGTTGATCTGGGAGTAAAAGATGACCATAATTTATGTTTAATTTTGGTAAAAAGAAATAAGTGAAAATCATTTAGCAACACTAAAAAAGTAAGTAATGGCATTTTCGTAAATAAATAGAAATTCAATGTAAATAATGGAAAGTGGTCGGTCGGGGTTACAGAATGACTCCAAAACTATTTTTATAAATAAGTATAAATTAAAATAAGCCTATTGATTCTTCACTTTGAATTTATAATCCTGACAGAATTGTCAAAATAAATTACAGAAGGTTTAAGGACCAAAGTGTAAGATGAAAGTTTGAGGGTTTAGTTGTAATTGTGCATTTGACTTTTCTATTTGATTTTTCCTTATCCATTTTCGGGCACCATTTCCTTTCTTCTTCTTCTCCATTGTCGTATGTCATTTCTTTCTTCTTCATCTTCATTTCTTCTCCATTTCTTAACCAAATTGATTGAAATTTGATAGAAAACTTGATTACTCACTTAGCTTCATCCATTTCTATCATTAATTTGAAGATTAGAGCAAAGGATTTGGAGGAGAAATGCAAAGAAGATTTCGGCCAACTTGATTAGAGGTAAGGATGTTTATTTGTTTAATTTGATTAATGATTTAGATGTTATTTAAGTTCAATTGAACGGGTTTAGTGATTAATTGCATTAGTTTATCATAATTTGATGAAATTCCCAAATTGATGGCTTAAATTGAAGTTGTAAAGAATGAGTTTATGATTTAGTGTTTGTATTGGTTAATTGATGATAGAATTAGTCAATTAAATGTATTTAGGAAATTAATTGATGGATTAATTGATATAGAATTGGAGATTTATCAAGGTTGGTTTTCAAAGTAGCTTAATTTGGGCAAATTGGTGGAATTGGCTAGTGCATTGGCTATTTGGAGGCTTAGGTGAGTTTACATTGCATCATTTGACATGTTTATATCATTGAATTGTTGAATTGAACCTTTTGGCAAAACTCACCTTGTGGCCGAACCATATATGCCCTAATTTGCCTATGTTTTGCTTGGTTTTTCTTTGATATTCCTTAGCCAATTTGATCCTATTTGATGATTGTTTAAATGTGTTTCTTGATACCTATACTTTGTTTATCAATGTGGCTTTGTGTTTGTTAGATTGGGCAAGTCAAACTTGTAACCTAACCTAGCTTATTGACTTGCCAATGTATGCCCACTAAGTGTTCGATAAAATACCTAGTTCATTTGTTATTGGCCTATTGGTTTACATGCCATAGGCCTACCAATTGAATGTTATTATCGCCAGCAACATTGGCATGCCAATTGACCTACCATTTTCGGCCACCGAACCAACTTTTGTTTTATACTTTTCTTTGTTGCCAAACCCTTTATTATTGATTGTATATTGTTTATGGCACTGCCATTGATTATATTGAATACTGTACTAATTGATACCAAACTGACTGTTATTTGATTGACTGTTACCCGAATGCCATTGTTGCTTATGGTATCCCTCATTATTGACCCTGATATAGTTTGGCAGAACTACCGATTCGATAAGGTAGTGGGAAAACACTGTCGACCTTGTGCACATTGTACTATTGAACCCTAGCTAAGAGAGGTTATAGTCCTGGCCATAAAGCCTAATCAGCCTTATACTTATATGATACTGGTGACCTACACGGTCTATATATATTGACTGACTGGAGATTGTATGATTTCTTTTCATACAGTCCATCCCATTATCTGTCTTTCCATATGTAACCGAGCCTATTGGTTATTTCTTTGGCATTACTGTATCATAATATCCATTTTGTATACTGTATTTCCTTTGACTGATACCATTGCCTATTTATATCTATTATTATTTATTGTGATGCATGAAAATTTACTGAGTATCATATATACTCACCTTTTTGTTTGTTTAACCATTTCAGGAGAGGAGTAGGTTGCAGGATCCAGTCTTCTGTCTTCCGTGGATACCTGTTACAGACTTCGTATATATTTCTGGATATTCTGTATTCATTTTTTATGTTCATTATCTAGCTTCTCCATGGGTATGTACGGGTCAGCTAGGAAATGAACATTGTATATATATACAACATTGATGGTAAATATTGCTTATATGATGATGATATTATTTAATATATACTTGTGACAGCCATTTGCAGAATGATTGCAGAATCCATAACAGAATGAATAACATAATGGATGGTAATTATAATAAATGGATAATATATTGAGGTTTATATATTGTGCATATGGCACTGGATTCTATGGGTGCCGGTCGCCATTAGCATTTCCCGTGCCTTAGGACCGTCGCAGTCCAGGAAATCAGGTCATGACAAGTATGATTTAAATGCACTTCAATTATCAGAAGACATCGCCAAAACAGTTTGGAATGGAAATAAATAATCTATATAGCTGACTCAAATTAATTTTGGAATTAAAACTGAATTGACTTGAGTTAAATTAGTTAATGTTAATGTGTGGGATCCACTGTTTTAAGAGTTTTTTACCACAGGCTTTCAACTAGGAGAGTTTGATTAACACTAGATTTGAGAATTAGGTTAAAATTTAGCTTTAAAATAAAAAAAGTTTTAAAGAGTATAACTGTGACAAGTTGCATAATTTAAGGTAAATACGCCTATTAGGCCATGTTCGAGGAAATTGTTAAGGAGCCTTACCATTTAACCCCTTTAACCTCAAAAAAGGAGGTTAATTTTTTATTTATTTTTTTATGTTTATTGTTAATCTAATGAAAAACAAAAATTTATATACTCTAGTAAATCCGTACATGCATTGCACCTGATTCAAGTAATTTTTGAACTCGTAGTTTTATATTAATTATAAATATATGATTATTTTAAAAATTTGTAATAACTAAATATAATGAAGTAATTAAATGCAGCTCGAAATTTTATTATAAATATAATTCACATTATATATATATATATATATATATATATATATGAAAATGAGGTAGATGTATAAATATTAGGAAGATTTAAATCTTAAGTAATATATAATGTGATAATTAAATCTTTGTTTTAATTGATTTTTCGTTAGTCAATTTGTTGTTCTACATTACTATTATATTTTAAAGGATAATAATAAATAAAATATTATGGTATGTAACTTTTTATTCTAATTAGAATATATACCTATTTCAATAAAATTTCAAAGATAATTTTTTTTAGGATGATTTTTTCATCCTTTGTAAACAATATAAAGACAAATTAAAGTAATGAAATGTTTTTGCATTAAATTTTTAGATTTATGTACTTTTCTTAGTGCCCGTTCGGCACAGCTTATGGAAAGGAAAAAGCAGCTTTTTTGGGTGAAAAGCTGATTTTGGCTTAGTTTATAGTGTTTAGTAAATATCAAAATTAATAAAAGCAATTATCTAGATAGCTAAAATTCAACTATTTGGATAAGTTAGAAATTGAAATTTTTCAAGAAAGCTGAATTTTAGATTAAACGCGTAGCTAATTTTAAAAAATTAATAGACAAAAATACCCTTATGAATTTATAAGCAGTTTTTAAATTGTATTTTACCAAACACAAACATATAGTTAATTACTTTTAGAAATATCACTTTTAGAAAAATAATTTTTCTCCATATGAAAAGCTATTTTCATAAGCTGTGTCAAACTGGGCCTTAGTAACAAATGATTGATTGTAATAAATATATAACTTTCATATATAATTATGCATAAAAAAAAAAAAAAAAAAAAAAAAAAAAAAAAAAAAAAAAAAAAAAAAAAAAAAATTATTTTAAAAAAAAAA
>CANXYC010891647.1:0-10113 GCA_948193065.1 Aleurites moluccanus | reverse complement strand
GCCATTCTTTGTGGGCATTCTATGTTCTAAATATGAACCATGATTTGACATAGCCAAATTATTATGAGAACCATATTTCTTTCAAGTAAAGCTTATGGCTTCTTTCATGCTTATATGTATAAATATTTGTTCATAACCATGATTCGATATTCGATTTCTTATTGTATAATGTTCATATCTTACTGAGTTGAAGGATCACTTCACTTATGTGGATTTCAGGTGATAGCATAGCTCGTGAGGGAGCTAATAGAGAGGATCAAGCTTCTTGACTTGTTTATCCCAAGAAGCTTCATTGTAATAATTTTTGAGATATTTTGTATATTTAATTAATGGTATTATGACACAATATGTATTGTAGTATACTCTAGAGCTCTGTAGTTAGTTATTTGAGGATACTAGTATATTTTTGATGTATAATTGTTACCTTTTGGGTACTTTTATTTCTTAGTGATGTGAGATACATCTATTGATCATTAAGGAACAAGAGAAAGCTATGATATGATAATAGTAAAGATCTTATGGATGCTTAACTGAATTTATAGTATGATTAATGTATGATGATATATATATATATATATGTTATAAATGATATAATTAAGTATAAGATTCATGATATGTGAGTTCTACTGGTTTATGGTGGCCTTAAGCCTACCTTTGCCCTAGGACCATCGCACCACTGAAGTTGGGGTGTGACAAAAAGATTTAGCCATTTCAATGTTTCCTCATTAAAACTTATTGATAACCAACAAATGGCTGATGATTTGCCTACTTTAAGTAATCAATAAAGTATGTGTGAAGTTTGTCAGTTGGGGAAATAAGCTAGGCTGCATTTTTCTAAAACTCAGACATGGAGAGTAGCTAAAAAATTGCAGTTTATCCATAATGATGTGTGTGGGCTAATAAGTATACCTTCATTGAACAACAACAAATACTTTCTATTGTTTATAGATGATTGTACAAGGATGACATGGATTTATTTTATGAACAAAAAAAATCTAAAATTTCTAATCTATTTCAAAACTTTATAACTTTGGTGGAGAATGAATGTGGTTGCATAATTAAAGCCATAAGGAGTGATAATGGAGCAGAATATAACTATAAGCATGTTGCAAAGTTGTGTTGTGAAGTTGGAATTAAGCATCGATTCACAATTCCTTATACCCCTCAGCAAAATTGGGTGAGTGAAAGGAAGAATAGGACAATAATGGAGATGACAATGTGTCTCATGGCAGAAAGCAAGTTTCCCAAAGTGTTTTGGGCTAAAGCTGTAAATACAACAGTATATTTGCTTAATAGGCTCCCCATAAGAGCCTTAACTCATCAAACTCCTTATGGAGTTTGATGAGGAGTGAAACCACTAGTCGATCACCTAAAGATATTTGGAAGCATATGCTATGTTCATGTTCTAGATGTAAAAAGGATCAAGTTGAATGAAAAGGCAAATGTGGGAATTCTGATGGGTTATAGCAACAATGCCAAAGCCTATAGAGTTTATAGTTTGAAGTCAAATAAGATTGTTGCTCATAGAGATGTTGTTGATGAGAAAGCCTATTGGAATTGGGAAACTGAAATTGTTAAAAAGAAACAAATTCAAGGGGTTTTACCCCAAGAACCAAATGCAAGTTAAATGGACGAAGTTGATGTTGAGAGTGTTAATTTAGAAAACGAGGTTATTATGACCAAAACACTTGCTGATATATATAACAAGTGTAATGTAGCTATGGTGGAACCAAGAGACTTTGAAGAGGCAATAAAGTCACCAAATTGGAAGGCTATAATAGAGGAGGAGCTTAGAATGATCAGAAAAAATAAACTCAGGTTCTAGTTGACAGACCAGCTAGTAAAAGAGTCGTAGAAGTCAAATGGGTGTTGAAAACTAAGCTCAACTCTGATGGTTCAGTCAACAAACTCAAAGCCAGGTTGGTGGTTAAGGGTTTCTTTCAATAATATGGGATTGATTTCTCTGAAACCTTTGTAACTGTGATAAGGCATGACACCATTAGACTCTTATTATTAATTGCAGCTCAAAAATGCTGGAAAATAATATAGCTTGATGTTAAATCTGCTTTTTTAAATGGAATTTTAGAAGAAAAAGTGTTCATTGAACAACCACCTATGCTATAAAAGGGTAAGGGAGAAGGTTTGCCTATTGAAAAAGGCCTTATAAGGCATCAAACAAGCTCCTAGAGCTTGGTACAAAATGCATCTTGGGTTTTAGAAAAGCCTCAGTGAAGCTACTTTGTATGAAAAGAAAGATAGAGTTGATTTGCTAATCATCTCACTTTATGTTGATGATTTACTAGTGATAGGCAACAATGTTGATTCTGTTTTGGAATTCAAAATGAAAATGGAGAAAGAATTTGAAATGACTGATCTTAGTGAAATGTCATTCTTCCTTAGCATGAAAGTGATCCAATAAGAAAATGGAATCTTCATATGTCAAGATAAGTATGCAAATAAAGTATTAAAGAATTTTAGGATGGAAAATTGTAAGCCTGTAGACACTTCATTGTCACAGAATGAAAAATTGAAAAAAGAAGATGGGATAGATGTTGTTGATGCTGGAATGTATAGGAGTTTGATTGGTTGTTTGCTATACCTGTCAGCCACAAGACTTAGCATCATGTTAGAAACCAGCATGTTGTCAAGGTTTATGCACACTCCAATTCAAAAGCACTACCAAGCAGCAAAAAGAGTGCTTCGGTATGTAAAGGAACAACAAATTATGGAGTGAGTTATAAAAGGGAAGAAAATGTCAAATTAGTTGGCTATATTGATAATGATTGGGGTCGATCAGTTGATGATATGAAAAGCACCATTGGATATGTTTTTTCTACTGGGACAGGAATGGTGTGTTGAAATTCAAGGAAGCAAGAAGTGGTGGTTTAATCAACAACAAACGTAGAGTATATAGTTACTGTTGCTACTGTTAACCAATGCATCTGGTTCAGAAAAATTATTCAATATTTGAATCTTGAACAAATTAAAGCCATTAAAATCTGTTGTGACAATCAATCAGCAGTAGTTATGGCAAAGAACCCTGTCTTTCATGGTAGAACTAAGCATATCAAGATCAAGTTTTACTCACTTATAGAAGCATAACATAATAGTGAGGTGAAAATGATGCATTGTAGTTTTGAAGGTCAGATAACTAAAATCCTAACCATAGCCATGCCAAAAGGAAGGTTCAAAAAGCTAGTTGAAAAGCTGGGAGTTCACAACAAGTTCTGTCAAGGAGGAGTATTGAAGCTGTAACAGCTATTGTGACAGTACTTGGTGTCATTCAGTTCATATTTTTTTTTTTGGTTTTGCTTTTTGAATGTATTTAAGGCAGAATGGCTATGTATTCTAGAAGAATATTGAGTTGTGGTTAAACTTAAAGTTAGGAAAAGATGGGAGACAGAATTCTAGATTTTTTGGAATTAAACTTTGACTAATTGTAATCTTTTTGTTTATAAATACAAATGGAAAAGAAAGCAGAGTATGAGTTCTAGCACTTTCATTCTATAAGCTAACAAACGGAAGCAAGCTAATTTTTAATGGCTCACTGAACTTAGTGCCAAATGCATAGCAAGCTGCACCACCATCAATGATAACATGATCATCACCCATAATATTGGTTGTACTACGGATAAACAGTTCTTTGCCAATATAATCCAGTGTTAAATACTTCCACTTTTTGATTCGGAGATCAAGTAATACTAACATTTGGGAATATTGACTAATAGGGCAACCCCCCAATAACTCCAAAAAAACTATTATAGATAAAATGAACGAGAGAATATTGCATGGGGTGTTTCTCTAAATGTCTTTTCTTTCTTCCGAATATGTTTAAATCTCTCACAGCTTTCTCTCTGTTGTACTTTCAAAAATGAATAACTTAAACCCATATGCCACCATTGAGTGAGAATGACGGGCACATGGCCAATCCCCACCACCCAGTATCTCTTTCCTCTGCAGGTTTTTAGTGTTCAAGACATATATGGATGAAGAAATTGAATCATTGTTAAGTCCACCAAATACATATGTGTGTGAACTAACAATTGTTGCTACATGCCGAGGTCTATTAACAAAAATATAAAATCAGATTGAATTGCTTTCAAGGAAGAAAATGATACTAGAATGCTAAGAAACCATGACAGAGTTGTTATAAATGGAGATTGATGAAGGCAGTTGAAACATTTTTAACCAAAATAAATTGATGATTAATGTATCCTTCAAGTCCTTTCATAAAACTTACAATTAGGATTATGTCGTAAAATTAAAATATAGATATTAAAAGTTGAGTTGAAAATGGAGATATAACCATTCTTAAGTAATTACCAAGGTGGAAAAAAACACTACTAGTACATTGTTCTAGCTTCCATTCATTACTAGCAGTATTAAAAATCCAGACATCACTCAGAATGTTCAAGGGATCATATTTGCCTCCTGTGACAAATAAAAGGTCACCTACCAAAGAAAAAATGTGACCCAATCGTGGAGATGGTGCCCCCACAATATCAATTTCCTTCAATGTTCCATTTAATGGATCAAGCAGCAAAGTATCATTTCTTCATTCATGTCTTCTCATGCCTCCAAAACCACCAAATATAAGATTATCCTTGGTCTTTTTATGATCCAATGTACAAGTAGAGTGATCCCAAAGGTAAAGTTTATCTAAAGGTTCGCCAACAATTACCATTTAAACGATAAATAAACTGTAGCTAGAAACTCCTATCCTTCCTGCCAATGATTCAATTACTAAAACTTGTATCTCATCAAAAGGAAAGGTCTCTTGTAATCAAACATATATTGGTTTGTAATAGGCACTTTCAGACTGGCAACCCATGCACAATGTGCTAAAAAAAACATTTTCTAACATTTTCAAGTAGTAATATCATATATAAATTTTCTCATTATAAGTTTAGCTGATATCCTAAATTCAGAGTTGCAACTGATATTTAAATCAACCTTACTTGTAGAATGCATTTTAGAAAAACTAATTGCATTTTTATGATATGTCTTGATCCCAAGCAATCCATTATTTGATCTTTGAATACATATTAGTTGTAACAATATAAAGATCCATTCATATATGAATACACACCTAAGGCATTTCAAATTTCACCTAGTAGTAGCAGTGTTTATGGTTCGGTTTAGTATGTTTAAAGAAAATATTTCTAACCAAATCAATAAAAAAGATTCTTAAATATTTTAACCCTTAACTAAACTAAGTAATATTAAAAAAAATCCAAACCAAAGCTATTTGAATAATCAGTTTGATCAATTTCATCATTTCTAGTGAAATGATCCCATCCAATTTTTTTTCTTCTAAAGCCCTCATTCTATTTTTTTTTCCGGATAGCCTTAGTTCTTTTTAATTTTTTAGGAATAAGAGGCATACCAGCATTTTCAGTGTTTATTAGTTTGAACTTGCTTGGCCTTACAAATCTCATGAGTTGTTTGACCTTCATCTGAAAATTATTAAAAAAAAAACCTCAAATTATTTTTTTATACTGTGGTTGCAACAAAAAAAAAAATTTCCTACTTATATATACTTTTGATTATATCATAAAAGTAAAGGTTGACTAAATTACAATTGATGAAAGTCTACTAAAAGATAAAATACAACTTATTATTATTTACATATAGTTTGACCATACATGAAAAAGGTCATTGATTCTCCCATGAATATATACTTGAGTTTACAATTTGTTGATTTCAAGTTATAAAATTTAAATTTTAAGCAAATAATAAATAGAATTTCATACAAAAATTATAAATAAAATTTCATACAAAAATGCATAAATAAAACAAATAGATTTTAATTCAGCTTTTCAAATAAGAATCTATTTTTTTTAGAGCATTAAAAAAAAAAAAAAAAACTCTCCAACCACTCTCTAACTTTTCAATTAATGTTATTTAAAAAAAAATATTTTAAAAAATATTAGAATATATATTTAAAAAATAAATAGTTTTATTATATTATTGTTAAATGGATTTTTATTTTCTTAAATGAAAATCAAACAAAAAATTCAGTTTATAAAATTTTAAAATCGTATTAAACCATAATTTTTGGTTTGAATTGATTCGCTTTTGTGGGTTTGGTTAATTTTTGTGCACCCTTACCTAGCAACATAATCCAACCAATTTTAGTTTCTTAATTTCATATGGTTTCAAAAGTACTCAATAGTTTTCAAGAAACAATATTCAATTCCCAAATGAGATGATTATGGCCAGAATTCCACAAGAGAGGACAAGTGGCCAGAGTTGGTTTCAATTGTTCTTATTTGGTGTAAGGTGGATGGGTTTAGGTTGGGTGAGGATAGAGATACGACTAGAGTAATTTGCCACCTGATAGAGAGATAGAATTCGGTATAGAGTTGCTACCTGGCACGAGTCTGATTTCTATTTCTCCCTACCGTATGGCACCAGTTGAGTTAAAAGAGTTGAAGACTCAGTTGCAAGATCTGCTTGACAAGGGATTCATTAGACCTAGTAGTTCACCATGGGGAGCACCTGTACTCTTTGTGAAGAAGAAGGACGGCTCTATGAGATTATGTATCGACTACAGGCAGCTCAACAAAGTGACTATCAAGAACAACTATCCTTTGCCAAGGATTGATGATTTATTTGATCAGCTGCAAGGTGTAAGTCATTTCTCCAAGATAGACTTGAGATCGGCGTACCATCAATTGAGAATTCGGAATGAGGATGTATCGAAGACAACATTTGGACCAGATATGGACTCTATGAGTCCTTAGTGTTGCCATTTGGATTGACTAATGCACCAGCTGCATTTATGGACTTGATGAATAGGGTGTTCAGGCCATTCTTGGACAAGTTTGTCATTGTGTTTATTGATGACATTCTTGTATATTCAAAGAGTAAAGAAGAGCATGAAGAGCACCTTAGAGTTGTGTTGCAAATTTTGAGGGAGCATCAACTGTTTGCCAAGCTTGAGAAATGTGAATTCTAGCTTGAAAATGTGGGCTTTCTGGGGCATATAGTGAGCAAAGAAGGGATTAGAGTTGATGCTAAGAAGGTTGATACAATTCTTAGTTAGCCTAGACCCACGAATGTTTCGGAAGTTAGAAGTTTCTTGGGTTTGGCAGGCTACTACAGGAGATTTGTTCAAGACTTCTCCAAGATTGCAGCTCTTTTAAGCAAGCTTACTCAGAAGCAAGTTAAATTTCTATGGTCAGATGCATGTGAAGAGAGCTTCCAGAAGTTGAAGACTTATCTCACTACGGCACCTATTTTAGTTTTGCCGTCAGGTGAAGGAGGATATGTCATGACCTAACCTGAGAGTCGCAACGGTCCTAGGGTACGGGTGTTGCATAAGCTACCAGCACCTCAAAGAACCCAACAAATTATACTATATGGCATGCAAATCATATAAACAACTTAATTAGCTTAAGAATGCTGAAGAAAATTTGACAGCATTTCCTCTATAATATAGCTATGCCCAAAAATAAATCAAGCACACAACACTTCTATTATCATCCATATTCATTCTCAATACAATGATCCCTCTGGATCTCCATCAACAACTCAATATATACATATACCTGTACAATCAGTCATTTCCATATATAGTATATCATATACATCCATAATATCATTAATAAGCAAAACTATAAAGATGCAAACTCAAACTTATATCTACATGCCAATCCTTATATACAGTACCATGGAACTTCTATTCTGTACAATATTTACATATTCTTTGGAGTTTAATATTTACATGATTACTAGAAAACTTCCAAGGCAGGAATAGAAGATGCCAATGGAAAGCGTGCCTCACAGCTGACGTGAAAATTGTAAACCACTAAGGGAGTGAGTATAAAAATACTCAGTGAATCCAAATGTATAAAGATGCAGTAAATGCTCATGAAAATGTAATTGCCCATATATGGCCTGAAGAATTCAATATAAGATAACAAATGTATAAATATACATGTATTTGTACAAATATCAAAATGGAAGTCATATAAGTATCCAAGGTACAAAATAGCACACATATGATATAACAGGATTGGGTTAATTTCTGACATACAGTACTCAGCACTATCATAAAGTGCACTAGAGAATATAACATCCCTCCCTAGTAGGGGTCCCATAAATACATTACTCTCGTAAGGGATATTTTCCCTACGACTAGAGAATATAACATCCCTCTCTAGTAAAGGTCCCCAAAACACAGTGTGCACACAGTCGATGGAATTTACCCGCTATACCATCGAAATAGCCCTGTTCTAATACTATATGAGTGTGCCTTTAAATAACATTAAATTTAGCATATTTATAGCTCATATAGAAATAAAACAATCATATCATATATGAAGAAAAATATAACAAGTTTGGAATTTGTCAAAAATTGGCCCGGTGGGGCCCAGTTGCGCTGCCTCAACTGGCTTGCAAATTACGGGTCCGTTTTGGGATTTTTAGGTACTTTCTGGTTAACTATGTTACCAAAAGAATTAGGTGGGCCATGAGGTACCATTTCGAAACTTAGGTTGAGACTAGATAATTGGGCCAAGTGGTGGCCCAATTGGCTTTCTAGTTTTCATTTTATGGCCCGTCAAAATTTAGGTCAGTTTAGGTCATTTCGGCGGGCTTATTTAAGGGCCAATTTGCACTTTAGGCAGTTTTTGGTATTAAACTTCATTTTTAAAGCTCAAATGACATAATATGATATATATGATGCAAATCATGCATAGTTATACATAAGGACTCACCTCTATCACTTCCAAACACTTGTTCCCCAAACACTGATCCCGAGCCCTAGTCGGCCCGCCGCTCAACACTCCAAGCAGAAGTATTCGTGGGTTCACCTATTATCACACATAACACTCTAGTAAGGTATAAAATCATTACAAAACACATCATTTGCACAAAAACACACCAAATTCACTAAGGCATACACTATATACACTATTAAGCTCACTTTACACAAATCATACTATATCCATTCCTTTATGCAATAACTCATATCTAACACCATATTTAACTTACATTATGCATATTCATTACTAGTATAACACATTAACAACTCTTATACACTTAGTTCACCATTTCATATTAAACATACACCATTATCAAACTTATTTCCAAAGTACTCAAATCTTTCATTCTTTACACATTTAAACTTATACATTTCTATCATTTTCCATACTTATTAATATTCAAACTTAACTTTATTAAACACATTAACCTAACACCATAAACTAACAACTTCAAACTTATTCAACTTAAGCAAAAGTCACTCTTTTGATCCATTTTCAATGCCATTTCATCTAACAACATATATATGCATTAAAGGTATCACATTTAGGCATTTAAACTTAATATTCATCAAATCACATTTCACTAACCTAGTTCATCACATTCGGCCAAAACAACCTTTCATCCAAATGGATTCTTTTCCAACATTCAATCATTATTTCATCACATTCATATCAAATACAACTCATTCCATCAATTAAACACTTAAAACAACCAAATGCATACCAAACCCTAACCTTCCTAAGTTTCGGCCAAACCATTTTTCACTCCAAATCAAATTGTTTCAATCATTCAACATCAATTCATGCTATACACATCAAATGAACAACATTTAAAATAATTAATCCACCAAAACCATACTTTGATTCAATGTTCGTCCTATTAGGGTTTCAATCCAATATTTTGAATTCCAACCATACAAAATAAGTTCTAATCCATAAATATTAACAAGGAACATCATATGAACATTAATAAATCAAAAAAACTTCAAAACTAACAACTTACCAAAATTTCTTCCAAATCTTCCTTCAATTAATTTGTTGTTTAAATGAGTTTTTCCTTTGATTTAATGGTTAGAAAGGTGTTTAGAATGATGGATACTATCTAATTCCATCAAAACTTGAAAGAAAACTATAAGAAATGGCTTAGGTGGATGGTGGCCGAAACTTTAAAGCAAAAACAATGGAGTTTCTGCATCTTTTTGGCTAAATATAAAGATGAAGATGTGAAGTGGTGGTAAAAATCTATTCAAATATCTAAGGTATGATCCAATGGTTTAGGTTTATGGTAATTTTGGTGAAACCTAGCCATCCAACTATCCATTTTGCTTACTTTAATGCTATT
>CANXYC010891549.1:0-13153 GCA_948193065.1 Aleurites moluccanus | reverse complement strand
ATACCCTAAAAATATGCATAACAAGTTTTTGTGAAATAAGTTCTCAATATGTGGACTAAAATTATCGAAATGGCTAAGGATAATTTTAAAAACTCATTTAGAGCGAAAATAAGAAAATTTTCGGAAATCGTCGGGACCGATATCACTGCCGAAAAATAGCAGTATGGTTGACGGATGAATTTCTGAATTTGGATTGAGGATAAATGATAATGTATAATCATGTGTGAATAGAGTAAAAACAAATATGAGAAAATGTTTAAGAACATTGATAAAGTAAGCGACGGCAAAATCGTAAATAAAGTAAACTTTCGGTGAATAGTAAAAATTCGACAGTCTGAATTACAGAATGGTTCTGAAACTATTTTTATTAATTAGTATTAATAAAAATAAGATGTTTGAACATTCACTTTGAATTCAAATTCCTGACAGAATTATCGAAATAATTTACTGAGCGAAAAAAGATCAAAAGCAAATTTTGAAAAGTTAGAAGATTAAAAGGGTAATTTGTCATTTTTGTCTTACTATAAAAGCAAGACTTAGAAAATTTTTGTTCAAATTTTTCTTTCTTCCATCGTAGCCATTTTCTCTCTTTTCCAATGCAAATTTTTCTTTGATTTGTGAAAGGAAATTGTTGGAAACCTTAAACTAAAACCATACAAACATTATTCCATCAAAATTAGCCATAGGAAATCAAGAAAAATTGAAGAACATCAAGGAGGAAATTTCAGCCAAAAGGGAATTTTTGGGTAAGTTGTTTATTTGTCTCATTTTATAGTTTAATTAAGTTGTTTAGATGTTGTTAAGATTGGGTAAATGGTTTAATTACATCAATTGATGCATTAAGCAATTTTCCCCAATTTTCAAACCCTAAAGTGAAGTTGTAAGATTGGAATTTGTGTATATGAGTTAGGATGTGTAAATTGGCTATAGAATAAGTTAATTGGATATTAATTGGTGTTTAATTGATGTTCGTATTGTTGTAGAAAATTCGATTAGAGAAAATCGCCGATTTTGGTCTATATTGAGGAATTGAGGATTTGGGTAGCAAATTGAGTTTGCTTGGCGATTTGGACTGATAGGTGAGTCTTCTATGCATTAAATTACTTGCCTAAATTGCTAGAATGAAATTTGGAATCCATATGCAAAATGACCATTTTGGCCGAACCTCATTTAGGGCAAATTTCCATATTTTTTTGCTTGGTCTTTGGACTTGTTTTTCATGTCTAATTGATGCCTTTGTTGAAGATTATTGAGTTGTTTTTGCTGCCTATGGAATTGCTTCCATGTGTATATTTATTGATAATTGGGGCAATATTAATATTGCGCCGAAACCATGCCGAAAATCCGTAAGCCAACCATTTGAATGTTACCGTCGCCAGCGACAATGGCATGCCAATTGCGTCAACTTTTTGGCCGGAAATGACAAAAATATGTTTGTTCCCAATTTTTGTGGTTAGGCCTTTGTCATCGTTTAATCGATAATTATTGATATTTTATTGTCTTTATGCTCATCCAATTGATTTCTGGTGAGTGATTGATATTTCTGATGCCATTGTTTTGAAATGGTATCTATTGATATGTTTATCGCTTCTATTTACTTCGAGGTGATTTGACAGAGCTGCCGTTCCGACAGGGTAGTGAGTTCATGCTGTCAACCTTGTGCACATTGTATTGATTGATACCCTGTACTAGGAAAGGATGTCCTAGTCATAAGACCCGTACAGTCTTATGTTTATATATATATATAGTGATTTGTGCTTGGCACATTTCTATCCATTTCATGGTTCTATATATGTCATTTCCATCTTGTCCATGTGATATGTGCTTCATTGTTATGATTGTTTACTTACAGTTATATTCTGTACTTGATTTTGTATTACAGACATTTTGGGCAGTTTAATTCATTTATGTCATCTGCTTGTTGCTTATTGATGTTCTATTATCCATTTTATTGGTTGATGCATATTAGATTCACTGAGTATCATATATACTTACCCTCTCACTGTTTGCCCTCTCAGGTGCAGAGTAGGAGGCAGATATCCCGGTTCTTTTGGCTCTCTGTGCATTCTGCAGATCTTGTGTCAGTGTAATATTATGAACACTGTATTATTTTATATGTTCATATCCTAGCTACTCCATGGGTTTTGTACGGTATAGCTAAAGTATGAACATGTATGTATGGGAATATTGGAGATTATTAATGATACGATTGTAGTATTTACAGAAAGTGAAAGAATGAATAGTGTTTATGAGAGTGAATGGCTATATTTATTGTTATGGTTATGAGTGATGGGTAAGATATGTTTCTGCTGCAATATTGTGAATTGATTGTAGATGTTTCCGCTGCAGTATAGTCCGAGATGTATTGATGTGATTGATGGGTTCTATGGGTGTCAGTCGCCTCGGCATCTCCCGCACCCTAGGACCGTCGCGATCCATCAATGGGTCGTGACAGAGGTGGTATCAGAGCACTAGGCTTGTAGATATCAGAGCTTTGTGTTTGCAGATATCAGAGCTCTGTGTTTATAGATAACAGAGCATAGGTTACAGAGGAATAGTAACTAAGTAAAGTATGGGTAGAGTTAAGGGAACCATGGAGCATAGGAATTCCTGTATCGTCATTTGTTATATTCGTCAAGTATGTATAAGTATTTTGTGCTTTTGTAATAAACTGAGTATGTGTTCTATTTTTCAGACAGTTTACAAAGATGTTTGACGATGGAGACGGAGGTACCAGAGAGGCAGAGGTAGCCTCTAATGAGTCCCTAGTCAGGGATGTTATTATTTCTGAGGGACAGCTTAGATTCTGTCGGTCTACAGGGGATACAGAGAGGACTGATGACCCTTAGAGATATGAGATGATGAGGGGGATGATGGATCTTAGTAGAGAGCTAGCAGAGTTGACGCGGGAACGATAGAATGTACCGCCACCTCCAGTACCAGCAGCAGTGCCACCCCCTGTTGCACCTACTGCAGTACCAGTTGCTCCAGCCCTTGTACAGCCAGTTGTGGTTCCCGAGGAGCCTATTGTGCAGGGAGCCTACAGAGTTATTGATGAGGGCGGAGTATTTATGTTTAGCTTTTTGAAGCTAAACCTGCCTGAGTATAGAGGCGACAGAGGCAGTGATCCAGTGGATTTTTTGGAGGAGGTTGAGAAGGTAGTTAGGAGACTACCTTGTTCTGATCTTAGAGCTGTAAAGTTGGTTGGGTTGCTGTTAAAAGGGAAAGCATAGGCTTGGTTTTCGAGGAGGATGGAGCCCAGACTGTATGGTGGGCATCCACCCTCATGGGCTGAGTTTCGACAGGGTCTGATAGATGAGTTTATTACTGAAGGGGTGAAGACCCGTAAGTTGATTCAGTTTGAATAGTTAGAGTAGGGGGACAAGACTGTAGAGGAGTATGCAGAGGAGTTCATCAGATTGAGTAGATATGCTACTCACATTATTCCTACTGAGGCTGACCTCATCAGCAGGTTCAGGAGAGGATTACATGCTTCGCTTCATAATGCTCTATTGGCTACAAAATTCACATCTCTGATGACAGTTATCGATAAAGCTACTCAGATGGAAGAGAAGTATAGGTCAGAGAGAGAGAAGAGGGATCGGAAGAGAAAGGAGGGACTAGGATCCCAGAGTAGGCGGGGGGAGAGCAGATCCTAGCCTTGATTGATTGAGCCAGTGCCTCAATTTGATCAGGGACCTCCATCTAGTAGTCAGAGGAGGAGGATTCAGAGTAGAGGACCATTAATGCAGTATGCACCTGCATATTCACAGGGTTCTTCCAGACCTATTACTCAGAAGCCTAGTGTACCCATTTGTGATTTTTGTGGTAGAAGGCATGGAGGGGAGTGCCGTAGACAGTCAGTTGCTTGCTTGAAATGTGGGCAACACGGTCATTTTATTAACAGATGTCCCCTATGGGGCGATCAGCAGCCATCATCTACAGAGTCTCAGCCTACAATACAAATGATTCAGAATGTGGCTAGAGAGGCTCCTAGTAGGGGTAGAGGCAGAGGTCAGGCATCTAGTAGTGGTCAGGCCCCAGTAGGTAGAGGCCAGGGAAGAGTTTTTGCTGTTAACACCCAAGAGACTCAAGAATCTGATAATGCAGATATAGGTATGATTTTAAATACAGAATGATATAACAAATGCATTGTTTGACTCTGCTGTCCTATATTCTTTTGTTTGCATCACAGTTAAATAGAGAAAGATAACTACTATTGAATGTGCCCTTAGAGATAACTATGCCTATGAGAGAAAGTATAAAAGTGAATTATTGTTATCCGAGAGGTGTTATTGAAATTGATAGTAATATCTTATGTGCTGATGTGATAGAGTTGCCTAGTTGCAACTTAATGTAACACTTGGTATGAGTTAGTTGACTGCATATTGAGTAGTTATTGATTGTTATGTAAAGAAAGTCAAATTCTAATATATGTAATGAAGGTGTAAAAGACTTTAATTGGGATTGATCGGATACTTATGGTCCGAGAGTTCCTTGATGTTTTCCTAGAAAAGTTGTCCGGGGTACCCTGATAAAGAGATAGAGTTTGGAATTTAGGTGTAGCTAGGAACCTATTGAATTGAAAGAACTAAAGATGTAATTGCAGAAATTGTTAGATAAGTTTGTCATAATAATTGTGGATGACATTCTTATCTATTCTGGGAATGAAGGGAAACATGTAGAGTACTTGAGGACTGTGTCATAGATACTACAAGAACATCAAATGTTTGCTAGAATGTCTAAATGCCAGTTTTGGTAAATGGAAATCAATGAGTTAATTGATATGAGTATAGAGTTAGATTGAAGATCCCAGGATCGTAACCAGGCTCTGATAGCCCAATATCGGGCTAAGCCATTGAAAATTGATAATATTAAAGTGACCTAAGATCAGGATCCATATTTTATGAAGTTAAAGAAAGATGTTCAAACAGGTTAAAGCATTAGAGTTCAGAGATGAGGATAATATTATGAAATGTAGTAAACAGTTATGTGTGTTCGATGTTGACGGACTCAAAGAACAAATTTTAAGAGAGGATATTTGTTATGGAGTTCAAAGATAAGTGAGACCATATAAAGTATTAAAAGGGATTGTCAGAGTAGCATAAACTTTGCTTCTTCCTTTAGGTATGAGCCATGTTATTTGGTATGCCATATTTGAATGCTATGGAATTATGTGCCAGAACTGTTATACATATTGAAAAGGCAGAATATTGAAGTTAATGAAGAAATGTTATAGAGTAGAGCTAATAGAAAGTGTAAATTGTCAAGTCCGATAATTTCGGAATAAAGAAATTTCAATGGCAAGAGTATTATGAAGGAATTAGTATATAGAAAAATTGTACAAGGGAGAATGAATAAGACATGAAAGTCAAGTATATGTTATTGTTCCAATATAAATATACATGTTTATTTGAAATTCGTGGACGAATTTTTTTGAAGGAGGGTAGAATGTAATACCCTAAAAATATGCATAACAAGTTTTTATGAAATAAGTTCTCAGTATGTGGACTAAAATTATCGAAATGGCTAACGATAATTTTAAAAATTCAGTTAGAGCAAAAATAAGAAAATTTTTCGGAAATCGTTGGTACCGATATCGCTGCCGTAAAATAGCAGTATGGTCGACGGATGAATTTCTGAATTTAGATTGAGGGTAAATGATAATGTATAATCATGTGTGGATACAGTAAAAAGAAATATGAGAAAATGTTTAAGAACACTGATAAAGTAAGCGATGGCAAAACCGTAAATAAATGAAACTTTTAGTGAATAGTGAAAATTCGACAGTCTGAGTTTCAGAACGACTTTGAAACTATTTTTATTAATTAGTATTAATAAAAATAAGATGTTTGAACATTCACTTTGAATTTCAATTCTCGACGGAATTTTCAAAATAATTTACGGAGGGAAAAAGGAGCAAAAGCAAATTTTGAAAAGTTGGAGGACTAAAAGGGTAATTTGTCATTTTTGTCTTACTATAAAAGCAAGACTTAGAAAATTTTTGCTCAAATTTTTCTTTCTTCCACCATAGCCATTTTCTCTCTTTTCCAATGCAAATTTTTCTTTGATTTGTGAAAGGAAATTGTTGGAAACCTTAAACTAAAACCATATAAACATTATTCCATCAAAATTAGCCATAGAAAATCAAGAAAAATTGAAGAACATCAAGGAGGAAATTTCGGCCAAAAGGGGATTTTTGGGTAAGTTGTTTATTTGTTTGATTTTATGGTTTAATTAGGTTGTTTAGATATTGTTAGGATTGGGTAAATGGTTTAATTGCATCAATTGATGCATTAAGCAATTTTTCCCAATTTTCAAACCCTAAAGTGAAGTTGTAAGATTGGAATTTGTGTATAAGAGTTAGGATGTGTAAATTGGCTATAGAATAAGTTAATTGGGTATTAATTGGTGTTTAATTGATGGTCGTATTGTTGTAGAAAATTCGATCGGAGAAAATTGCCGATTTTGGCCTATATCGAGGAATTGAGGATTTGGGTAGCAAATCGAGTTTGCTTGGCGATTTGGAGTGATAGGTGAGTCTTCCATGCATCAAATTACTTGCCTAAATTGATAGAATGAAATTTGGAATCCATATGCAAAATGACCATTTTGGCCGAACTTTATTTAGGGCAAATTGCCACATTTTTATGCTTGGTCTTTGGACTTGTTTTCCATGCCTAATTGATGCCTTTGTTGAAGATTATTGAGTTGTTTTAGTTGCCTATGGAATTGATTTCATGTGTATATTTATTAATAATTGGGACAATATCAATATTACACCGAAACCATGCCAAAAAATCCGTAAGCCAACCATTTGAATGCCACTGTCGCCAGCGACAATGGCATGCCAATTGCGTCAATGTTTTGGCCGCAAATGACCAAAATATGTTTGTTCCCATTTTTGGTCGTTAGGCCTTTGGTCATCTTTTAATCGATAATTATTTATGTTTTATTGACTTTATGCTCATCCAATTGATTTCTGATGAGTTATTGATATTGTCGATGCCATTGTTTTGAAATGGTATCTATTGATGTGTTTATCCCTTCTATTGACTCCGAGGTGATTTGATAGAGCTGCCGTTCTGACAGGGTAGTGAATTCATTCTATCGGCCTTGTACACATTGTATTGATTGATACCCTGTACTAGGAAGGGATGTCCTAGTCATAAGACCCGTACAGTCTTATGTTTATATATATATATAGTGATTTGTGGTTGGCACATTTCTATGCGTTTCATGGCTCTATATCTGTCATTTCCATCTTGTCCATGTGATATGTGCTTCTTGAATGTGATTGCTTATATGCAGTCATATTCTATACTTGATTCTGTATTACGGACATTTTTGCAGTTTGATTCATTTATGTCATTTGCTTATTGCTTATTGATGTTCCACTATCCATTTTATTGGTCAATGCATATTAGATTCACTGAGTTTCATATATACTCACCCTCTCACTATTTTCCCTCTCAGGTGCAGAGTAGGAGGCAGATATCCTGGTTCTTTTGGCTCTCTGTAGATTCTGCAAATCTTGTGTCAGTGTAATATTATGAACACTGTATTATTTTACATGTTCATATCCTAGCTACTCCATGGGTTTTGTATGGTATAGTTAGAGTATGAACATGTATGTATGGGAATATTGGAGATTATTAATGATATGATTGTAGTATTTACAGAAAGTGATAGAATGAATAGTGTTTATGAGAGTGAATGGCTATATTTATTGTTATGGTTATGAGTGATGTGTAAGATATGTTTCCGCTGCGATATTGTGAATTGATTATATATGTTTTCGCTGCAGTATAGTCCAAGATGTATTGATGTGATTGATGAGTTCTATGGGTGCCGGTCGCCTCGGCATCTCTCGCACCCTAGGACCGTTGCGATCCATCAATGGGTTGTGACAATGTGTGTACTCTATCAGGTAAGTAGGTCTGTCATTTATAATATCAAATTTGATTTCAATTTACGGTTCACATTTGCAATGAATAGAAGATTCAATATCAATTTCAATATGTTCAATGAATAAATTAAAGGGTTTAATGAACAATTTGAAGCAATAGTAAAATAATGAAGGTTATATAATGGTTTGTCCATTAAAGGTATCAAGCAAAGAAACATTAACAATTTCAATTGGATTCAATTTCAAGCGAAATAACATATACATTACTCACCTTTCTAAATCTAATTCCAAGTTCCCCAACACTTTACTTTTCACACAAACAATAGGAATGGTCTACTACTTTATCTTCCTCTCATTTATCTTTTGTAGCTACAAAGCCAATTAAAATGTTTTAGTACTCAATTTATCTTAATTTTATGCAATAGAAATCAAATTGTAACTATCCCTCTCAAAATCTAAAACTTGATTTCTAGCAGCCTAGGTTCCTTTGTTAATATATCTAGTTATACTCTTTCAATTTCTTCCATTATTTCTTTTAATTAAACTAGACATATGAATATTTAACATACTAAAAATTCATATTTTTCTAAGTATTACACGAATTATGGTGAATTTTCTAAATATGCCCTACATCCTAAAATATGTTCTGTAAATTCTATCTGAGCAACCTCTACTATTTCATTCATAACTTAATGTGTAGATATCCAAATGCTGTTATATTTTTACTAAAATTTAGAAAAGATATAGGAGAACATTTTTTATGTTTTGAATTTTCTTTGATCTTGAAATTAAGGTCCTCAGAATTACAAAATATAGTAGGATTTTTTCGTCTAAACCCTAACTTGAGCTACCAATACTGAGTGTCTAATATCTCTTAACAAAAAAAAAATTTGACAAAACTTTCTTAAAGACATATTTTATAAATATGTATATCTACAACTTTTATGTTTTATGGATTTTCAGAATCTAACTCTCTAGTTCAAAGAACTAGTCTCCAACTTTCTGTCAAGATACATAAATTTTAGAATTTCAAAGATTTATTTCTAACTTCTCTTTCTTTCACTACATAAACCTCTAATCTATCACTAAAAATTTATAAAATTGAATTATATAGCTAGATAAAAATATTACCTTTTGAAGACTTCAAGAATTTTTTTTTAGCTTATAGCAAGATTCTAACAAAATTGATGAAGAAATGAAGGTTAGTTGATGGAGAGCTTGTGAATTGAGGTGATGGAAGAGTAATTTATGGAAGAAAAAGATGAGCAAAAAGTTTTTTTTGAAGAAAACCTCTCAAATTTTCGGCCAAACTTATAGAGAAGATGAAGATGATGAATTTGGTTCTCTTTTTATTTATTTATATAAGTTTATAACCAATTAGGATTTTAGAAAAAAGAAATTTTAAAGAAAAAGAAATAGAATATATGAAGACTTAATGTTGGTGAAGATGAATTAAACAAAAAAAAATCACAATTAACTTGGTGGAGTGGCCAGCCACCTAGCTCTAAATCATGACTATTTTCTATTTTTATTTTTTTAAAATTAATCAAATTAACTTTTTGACTTATCTCTCAAAATTTATCAAATTGTCATTTTTCACTTCTTGTTCTTCTATTCACTACTTAAGCATTTAAAGTTTACTAATTTCACTCAATTTTATTTTTAACTTATTCATTGTTCATCAGATTTTAGATGTCTGAAGAGATATTAGATAAAAAAACTGGTTTGGAATTTACTAAAAATCAAATACCAAAGGGGATCCAATCTTAGGTTTTTTAGATTTTCCTTTTAAAGTATTTTAATTGATTTAATTAATTAGCACTCTTTTTAACTTCTTTTAAATCCCCTAATTATTTTTTTTACGATGCTAGGCCATCTAATTAAGGTATCCCATAATTATTTCTAAGTCATGTACTTTCTAAATTTTATAAAAATTAAACTACCAATACTCATTTCTTAATACTATCTTAAATCGTTTTAGAATTTAATTAGGGTTATTACATTCTACCCCGTGAAAATAAATTCGTCATCGAATTTAAAATTTTACTAACCTTAAATAACAAACAGGTGAGGATATTTTTGTCTCATATCAAATTTACTTTCCCAAGTGCATTCTTCACTTCCGTAGTTCTTCCATTGCACTTTCACCATTGAAATCTTTTTATTCCTTAATCATCTCACTTGTCGAACAACAATCTTGTCTAAAAATTCTTCATACGACAGATTTTCATCTACTTCAATACTCTGAACTGAAAGGATACGAGAAGAATCTGACCAATATTTCCTCAACATGGATACATAGAAAATATGATGCACGTGGCTTAAGCTCAGAGGAAGAGCTAAGCGATAGGACACATTTCCAACTCTATCCAATACCTCGAATTACCCTAGATATCTTGGTGACAATTTTCCTTTCTTTCCAAACCTCATCACTCCTTTCATTGGATAAATTTTCAAAAATACATGGTCACTAATAGCATCCAAATACTATTTGAAACTGTAGAGGGAGGAACTTCAGTTTTGTTAAGTTTGACATTCAACTCGTGATATTGTCGACAAAGGCAATGAATTTCCCCTTTGTTAAAAGTCTGGGTGGAGGCAATTTTGTTGATATGATCATCAAGATACTAAATCCGAGCAAATACTTCCCGCTCAAGTGAATCAAAACGGCCTATGATAAGAGAGACCAGTTGAGATACATCCATAGGGGGAGGAATTGAAGAAGTTGAAGTTGTTGAAGGATCTTAAGGTATAGGAATAGAAGAGGAAGCAAGAGGAGGAGGAGGAACTGGAGCAGATTCATGAACCTATCGACCAACCGCAATATTAACCTTAAGGATATACTCCCCATCTCGATTTTTGACCACAATTGACATTTTGGCTAAGGTTTGAAGACCTAGAAACTTGTATTCATCATAAAGATGATGCAAGGGTTAGTATGAGGTGGATGCAAGATCAAAACGAAGCCTAGGGTTCGGGTTTGTTTGGGTCAACTCAACTGCTATTTTGGTTACCAAATGACCAAGAACAATATCGTTGGTCTTCCATTTTGACAGCGAATCGAAGTGATTCGCAAGCCATTGTCACGTCCCGATTTCAGAACATGATGGTCTTGGGATGCAGGAGATGCCAGAGGCGACCGACACCTGTAGAACTCAGTATCACATCTATCAATCACATACTATACATATCAGTCTATAGCCATATAATCATATAAGCACTATTTATTCTGTTACTCTGTCATTCATTCTGTAACTTTCTGTAAATACCATCATTATAAACACATTTACATTTCTACTCCAAATATATCATACACATATATACAATATGTTTATACCGTTACACAATACCCATGGAGCAGCTATATACACATATATAAAAATACGGTGTTAAATTAATTACACTGTCTTTACAAGACTGCAGAATTCCTCTGAGGAATAAAAGTTAGGAATCTGCCTCTACTCTGCACCTGGAAAGGGGGAAACAAATGAAGGGATGAGTATAAAAATACTTAGTGAATCTAATATGCATCGATCATTAAAATTGTTGGAATATCAATAACAATCGACAGATATTTAATGAATAATAATCTACTCATCAATATCAGAATATAGTATATGACTGTAGAATTAGTAAACAGTACAATGGAACTGTAATCAAGTCAATGAAATATATATCACGTAGATATGATAGATAAGACAGATAGGACAAATATAAGGTCATGAAACTCGTGTATCATATGTGTCAAGCACATATCAATCTCATATCAATAAACATAAAACTGATCAGGTCTTATGGCTAGGACTATTAACCCTTCCCAGCTAGGATATCATTATACAATGTGCACGTTGTTGATGGTATGTACCCACTACTCTGTCGAAGAGGCAACTCTATCAAATCTCATCAGAATCAGTAAGAACATGGAACAAGTCAATCAATATCAATATACAATGACAATCTCATCAAGTAGCAGTAGCTAGTAAATTTAATCAAACGAGACTGCAATTTAACAATAGATAAACAATATATGAATCAATAAACAGTAGTAATATGATTAACAATTAACAATGGGATGGATCAAAAGTTAGACAAAATAAGTCAAGAAGTTGGCTCAATTGGCATGCTAATATCACTGGCGATGATGGCATTCAAATGGTAGGCCTACAGATGAAATCAATGGTAGGCCTATGAATTTGAATTAGGCATTTCATCGAATACTTGGTGTGCCACAATTGATGGATATTTTGGTAAGGTTTTGGTGCAACATTGAAATTACCCTAATATCAATCAACAAGTACACAATGTAGGTAATTCAATAGGCATTTGGTTTCCAACAATAAACAATGTACAAAGGATAAAAAAGGCATAGGAAACCAAAGGAAAAACAAGAAAAATTCAAGGCACAAATGCCACCAATGCATTCGGCCAAACATGACTTTTCAAGGTAAGTTTCCAAACTTTAATTTAACACTTTAGGCATAACAAATGATGCATATTAAACTGACCTAACACTTCAAATCACTTGAATTGCACACTTTTCCACCAAAGTCTTCAAAGTAGGCAAAAATTACAACTTCCCACTCTTTTGCTTTCTACATCAAATCAATTACATATAATCCATCTATTAGCATCAATTAACATAATCTAACCTCATTTAACATTAACTAACACTAATCAAAGATTCATCTCTTACAACTTTGAATTAGGATTTCCAAATTAGGGAAAACCTATTAAATGCATCAATTGATATAATTAAACATATTACCCATTCTATTTGACATCTAAAACATATAAATTAAGCATTGAACCAAAGAAATCACATCTTTACCTTGATATGAAGAATGGGACGAAATTTAGTAGTCAAGGATTCTTGAAATTCTTTGATTTTCTAAGCAAACTAAGGTTAGAAATCAATGAATTAAAGGTTTGATTCAAGTTTTCTTTTGATTTCTCTTTTGATTTTTCAAGAAATTTGGTGGAAGAAATGGAAGAGAATTTTCAGCCAAGCATGGAGAAGAAGAAAGAAAATAGCCAAAAATATCATAAAGCATGCTTATATATTAAGTTAAAATTGTCAAATTGCATTTAGGTGCTTAAACTTTCCAATAATCATACTTTTGCCACATTTCCTTCTGTAATTTATTCTGACAATTCTGTTGAGAATTGGATTTCAAAGTGGGAATTCAAATAGCTTATTTTTATTTATACTTTATTATAAAAATAGTTTCAGAGCCATTCTGAAAC